>JASANY010000746.1:9482-34624 GCA_030849755.1 Trypanosoma avium
TTTTTTTTTTTTTTTTTTTTTTTTTTTTGTGTGGTTTTTTTTTTTTTTTTTTTTTTTTTTTTTTTGTTGTTGTTGTTGTTGTTGTTGTTGATTTGTTTGTGAATACGTTAATATTTATTTAGCTAGGCTTTTATTTTTTCAGTATTTTCCTCTTTTTTTGTTGTTGTTTTTTGAACTAGCTTTAGTTTGACTTTTTTAAAGTAAATAAATTTAAATTATTTATATATATATATTTCTATGCTTATATGATTTTCATCCCTTTCTTACAAAATGTCCTTTTTTTTTCTCTTCTCGTTTAGCCTCATAAAATCAAAATATAAAAAAATAACAATAACAAATTGATGATATTATCTTTAAAATATACTCTGGTAATCTCATTTTGAATAAATCTTCTTTTTTTTCCTCCCCTGTTTTCTACTTCTATTTTCTATTTTCTATTTTTTTTTTTTTTTTTTTGTCTCTCATTATCTATAGTTGTATACATATATATATTTACAAATATATAATTCATGCAACGACGCACTGCTGAAACCCCCCCTACTCTTACTTCACCCTGTAGTGATAATAATAATAATAATAATAATGATAATAATAATAGTGATGGAGTTAATGCCGCGAGACCACAAAATTTCTCTTCCAATGAAAAAAAAAAAGAAGAAAATAAAATTAAAGCATCTACGCCTGAAATTGTAAGAAGTAAACAACAATCACGATATTTACTTCCTCTTTCAGATTACGCGGAGCGGCGAACTCCATTTGTTTCACGTTTGCGTCATAAGAATATTGAATTAACACATATGCAAAGAGTTAAAAATATTTCAACAACAAGAAAGACAACAACAACAACATCATCATCAGTTTCACCTATATTATATTCAGAAAAAATAACAAATTCTACAGAAAATAATATTGGAATACGTGAAACAGAACATACGGAGGATTTTGCGAATGAAATTTCTTTACCATTTATTGATATTCCTTGTTCTCTTCAATCAAGTGAAATACAAAAAAAAGAAACTCATACAACTTATAGTATGAATAGTATAAGTGCTTCAACAGATTCTTCGCAACGAAAAAGTCCATTAGGTCGACAACTTTCAAATTTAACTTCTCTTAATCCTTTTTTAGGCTTTCCTACTCCTCTTACTACAAGAAATAATTCACATGATTTTTCAACAATAGATGATGATCAACAATTTATTTTACAAAATATTAGTGTATCAATGCCTACTTTTATTTCATCAGAAAGTTCAGTAAAGAATTCTAATAATAATAAAGATATTACTAAATTATCACCTGTTTGTGCAGGTTTAGAGTTTAATATTCCTTTTAATGGGAGTTTAACTTATAACTTGGAAACATCACAATCAGAATCTTCTATAAATAGTATTAAAACTACAAAACAATTAGAAAAGAATGAAAAAGAAAAAGAAAATAATGAAGTAAAAATTGAATCGCAAATAAATTCTTCAAATCCTAATTGGGAAATGAATCGTATAAATACAAGTTTATTTTTAAGAGAATCGATACAATCTGAACCATCTTGGTTTAAAGTTTTACCAGGAAATGAAATTGTAGAACTTCCTGAATTTTGGCCTTCTCCTTTAAAAGATAAACAACAAAGAACAGAAGAATTTAAATTTGATGAAATTATATCTGTTTCATCAGAAAAAAAAATTGATTTTCAAGATTCTTTAAGACTTAATGGACTTATAAAAATATTTATTTCTGGACATTGTGGAGTAGCAATACTTGGTTGTAATGATTCCTCAATAAATATTGCAGAAGATTTTATTTCATACGCTGTTGAATCTGTTGCAAAACAACTTGAAGAAGAAAAAAATAAACAAAATATTACTTCTTTTGATATTACGCTTCGTATATCGGCTATAAAATCCTCTGAAAATAAAGCCTGTGATTTAATAAATTCACCCAATGAATTTAAAGATATTGTTTTGGGTCATAGTCAAGTCTATGGATTATGTTTACTTGGAATGAAAGATATTGATATTGATTCTAACCCAAAGTTATATGTAAAACAAATTCAATCCGCATTTAATCAATGTCGAAAAGAACGAGGTGTTACAATGATGGTGGCCGCACTTGGATTAAAACAAGTTCAAAACACATCTAAAGTTTCTGTTCTTGTTTCATCATTACAATTTATTATTTTAACAGTTCCTACTTCTCTAGTAAAAGGTGGATTTGCGGTGAATTCTGCTTCTTATATTGTACAACGTGCTCTTAGTGGGCCTTTTGCAACACTTTTAATAGGATGTATTAGTGGAAATATTGGATATAAAGAGTGGGTGTATTTAATTTCACAAAAGAGAAATAATATGGTGTCAGCCCCATTGCGATTTACATTAGATGCATTATTGCAGGAAACTGTGGTGACGGATTCAATATCATCTTCTGCTTCCTCTTATAATAATAATAATAAAATTAATAATAATAATAATAATAATAATAATAACGAAGTTGTAAACTCCCCCTCTGCTGTGTTGGATGCAACTCAAGGAAAAGAGGAATTGATTCGTCCTTTTGAAGGTCGTATTAGACGTCGAAGTATTGTTGTATTTTCTGAAGATAATACATTTAATAATAATAATAATAATAATAATAATAATAATAATAATACAAAACAACAACACCGCCGCCCAACTCGAAACTATCAACGTCCTTCATTTGATATGAATATTCAACAAGAAAAAAAAATAAATGAAAATATACACCCATCACAAATCACAAATATATTAGCGATGGTAGATGATGAGTTAACACCTGTAGGAGGAGATTCTTCAGAGAGTCAATATCGAATTTCACAAAGGCGTTTATCATCATCATCATCATCATCAGCAATAGAAACAAAAAAAACAACAACAGTTCCAATAAAAGAAGATTCATTTATATTAAATATGATATCGAATAATAAACGTAACAATATGAATCGTATTCATCCTGGTGGGCGAGGAAGTGAGGAGAGTAATTCAGATGAGGAAGAATATATTAAAAATGCTAATATAACGAATGACATTTTAAAATCTGAAGTTAAAAAAAGTAAATTTGAAAAAACTCGTACAGTAGTTATTTTAGAAGAAGAAGAAGATAAAAATAAATCTACAGAATCCAATTTTATTACTGTAGATCCATTTAACGTTATTTATGCCAAACTAAAATCTGAAGCAATTCCTTCTAAACTATCTGTAGCAAATGAAGTATTATATTCTTCTACACCAAACTCTCTTCAAAAATCTAAAGAAATTGCAAAGTTATTACGACTTTTCACTGCAGGGTACAACACAGCAATTCTGTCTCATACAATTCAAGGAAATAATAATAATAATAATAATAATAATAATAAAGAATCTGATTTTATTACATTACCCTCAGAGTGGGAAGTTTTAATTGAAAATCTTGAAAATTTAATTAATAGTGAAATAACACCTAAAGGTCAACATCATGATATACACTTAAGTCTATGTATATTGGAAGGAGAAGAAATTCTCTGGGATGTAATTCGAACTCAAGAAGAAGAAGAGAAAAATGAAACTAATAATAATAATAATAATAAAAGTGATCGAGGTCCACTAACACTTTGTTTTTCAACTCTTCTTGGTACCACTATTAGTAATGCAGTGAATTTAAAAGTAAAAAGTTCAAAAAGTTTACATCGAGTACGATCAGCTATGACTTCTGCCTATAAATTTTTATATTCTAAGAGTAAAGAAAATAATGTTAATCAAGTAGTTATGTTAGCTAATATTGTTCTTAAACAAATTGATTATATTAATGAGTCACGTGAACTGAAGGATGTTTGTCTTAGTAGTCTTATTGTGGCAAGTGTTTTAACAATAAAAAGTAGAAATGAAAATATATTTGATATTTCAAATGAAATTTCAATAAATCCTTTTATTAATATAAATTCAAAACTTCCAAATTCTTTATTTAAATACACATTATCTGGTTCATGTTATGTAGTTAGTTGTGTTAATATTAAGAAAGACGCAAGTGAGTCAGATGCTATAAATGCAATTAATATTCAAAAAGCAATTAATTCTTTTACTTTTAATGAAAATATTTCTAAACCTAGTTCAGGTAGTATTAAAAGATTTCTTAAACGATGCAAACGTGGATATACTAAAGAAGAAAAACTTTTAGAAGAAGCACAGAAAAAAGGAAATGAAGTAGATGTATATTTACGCAGAATGAGACAATTAAAATTATGTATGATGACATATTTTAGAATTATGAAAGACCCATTTAATGAGCATGTAACCTACATTTCTGGAGAGTATTTTATGGGTGAATGATTTAATATTATATATATATATATATACATTATTTCTCCATTTTTGAACTTTTTTGAATTAAAGAAAAAAAAAAAAAAAAAAAAAACTTCCTTACATGTTGAGGAGATGTGAATAATATTTTTTAATTTGTTGTTGTTGTTTTTTTTTTTGTTTTTTTGTTTTTAATATCTATGCTTTAACTACATTGTAGATATTAAAAATAGGGGAGGCAAAAGAAAAAAAAAAAAAAATGTTTTATTTATTTATTTATTTGAGTGATTATATTTTTCTTGTTTTCTTTCTCTTACTACCTTCAACCTCTACCAGGAAGACTTTTTTTTTTTTTTATTATTATTATTATTTCTTCGTATTATATCTAAATAAATGAAAAGGGTAATTAAAAAAAAAAAAAATTGATGAATTGTTGTTAATCCTAAAATTTTTACATTTCTTATTTGTTTTTTATCACTGCCTCATCTCTTTATTTTTTTTTTTTTTTTTGACTTTATGTGACTATTTTAGTTTATTATTTTTTATTGACTGAATGATTGATTCATTTTATTATTATTATTTTTTTTTGCTTCCGTTTCATATTTATTTATTTATTTATTTTTTTTTTTTTTAACTTCCAACCCACCTCGCCCACATGTGATGTCTCTTTATTCTTTATGTCTTTTTTTCATTCTTTATATTTAAATATTTTGTTGTTGTTTTTTTTTCTTTTTTTCTTAAATATTCAGATTTAACATTTCTGTCTGTCTTTGGGGTAGAAACAAATATAAATAAATATATTTATTTATTTATATATATATATATATATAATATATATGTAAAGAGAGAAAGAGAAGCCCTTTTAAAGATAAATAATAATAACAATAAGAAAAAGAAGCATACGAGAATATATAAAGACAAAAACACATAAGAAAAAAAAAAAAAAAAAAACAAACTACACCAAAAATATATATATATTTTTAATTAATTAATTAAATTAAATTAATGGGGGCAGCACAGTCTGGAGAAATTGTAGGCGGAAAAAGAGCCCCACATCATCTTCCACCTGATGCCGCCTTTACACAAACTCGCGACGCCGTCCGCCTACAAAGACAGAGAAGTAATACTAATAATAATATTATTTATAATAATACTTATGGTAATACTTATAATAGTAATAATAATAATAATAATACTTATAATAATACCAATAGTATAATGCCGCAAACGTTATCTTATAATCCAAATGCCAGTGCCTCTCACTCCTATGGAGCTATTTTTGATATTAATTATGGATCTGAAATGATAATTCCCTCCCAACAACAAATACAACCCATACAACAATCCCAACAAAGACAATTATATTTACAACGAAATCAAATATTAATAAGTCCACTATCCTCACAAGTTATAATGTATGATGAATCTTGTAGTAATTCTGGAGGAGGTGAAATTCACCCATATGGGTTAATGTTTGATAATGTTTACAACACATCTGGAGTATTAAATTCAGGAAATATGCAAGCAAGTTGTAATGATATGAAAAATATATTTAATGAGGAAGTCAATGACAATGATCGACAAATGCCGAAATTAAAACGTCGAGTTTCATTTGTGGGCGGGGCTGCAGTAGAAACACATGTAAATAATAATAATAATAATATTTTCCCAGTAAGGCCTCCCTTGTCAGGTATTTTAAGGAAAACAAGCAGTTTTAAACCACGAAAGAAAAGTGGAACTAATGATATTGATAGTAAAACGGAAACAAGTCATTTTGGTACTAAAAATGAAATAAATATATTTGATACTAAATCTGAAACAAACACATTTGTTTCTAAAAAGGAAATAAATGAAAATGATACTAAAACTGAAACCAATACATTTGATTCTCAAAATAAAACAAATCCATTTATTAGTCAAACGAGACCACTCAGTCCAGTTCATTCATTAGATCCGGAAGAAACAATAATTTCTCTGGAGAATGTTAGACTAGAAGAGCATGTGAAAGAGGAAGAAAAAAGTAGTATTAAAGAGCAAGAAACTGTAAGGCGCAATGAACCAATAACGCAACGTAATAATAAAGAGAATAAACGTGTGAAAGAAGAGGAAAATATAGTTAAAATAAAAGCAGAAAAAGGAAGAGAACAAAAACAGGAGATAAAAACACAAGAAAATAAATCAGATAATTTAACTTCTGTAAGAAGATTATCTTGTCAATATCGTGTGCGTACTCTTGTTTTAATGCAAGAATTACCGAATAAAAATTTACAAAATAAGAAAAAAACATCGATACTTCAAGTTAATGATAATAATTTAAGTATTGTGGGTAAAGAAGATAATAAACTTACTGTAGATGAAGTTTTATTAAAATGGGATACTTCTTCACCTGTCCAATCAAAAGAATTAGATCAGGTAAAAGATATTTTTACTTCTGGCTATTGTGCTTCAGTGATATGTGTTGAGGGATCTGAATTTATAAAAGAAACTTCAATTTCAGAACTCTCTTCTTGGAGTGTTTTAAAACAAGTTGCAGATGCTGTCGTTGAAAAGGTATCTATTCAAGCAAAGGATGAATCAAAACAAATACAACTTGCTTGTGCATTTGCTGCAATAAATGGAAAAAAAATATCAGATTTACTTCAAAAACAATCCAAATTTGAAACTTTATCAGTGCGTCCCTCTCCATTATTTGGTATGCGAATTGTAGGATTAGAATATCGTAATATTCCTGATATTACTAAATTTAATATGACAATTGCAGATGCTGTAAGTAATGTAAGTAGCGAAGAAGACTCTAAAGCAGAATATCTCGTGTTGTCTTTTTTATTAAATTCGCGTTTGTTAGCAAATGCTAATAGTGATGGGGATGTTGTGGTGAGTTCTCTTTTATTAATTGCTGCTGGGGAGGGAATATCAAACCTGCAGCGTGTGCTTGATAAATCTAGTAATACCCCACAAGCTTTATTTGATGAATGTGTAAATGGCTCCTGTCATACAGTAAGTGTGTATATTTCACATGAAGAAGACATACAAGCGGAGGCGGGAATTAAATTACAAAAAAGATTTATGGAAGCTCGACATGCGGCGGCTCGATTTGGGAGCGCGCGGAGTTTAATACATACTTTAGATGAAGCAATTGAAAGGGCACAGGGACGACTAGGAAATATTTGTAATAAGGAGGAAAAAAAGAATACGGAAAAATATATTGAAAATCGTATGGTGTTAAAAGCTTCATTAAATGAATTATTGCAAGTCGTACGACCATCTGGTTCATAGTAGAATGAAAGAATTAATTAGGATAAAGGAAGAA
Source organism: Trypanosoma avium (assembly GCA_030849755.1). Classification (NCBI taxonomy): domain Eukaryota; phylum Euglenozoa; class Kinetoplastea; order Trypanosomatida; family Trypanosomatidae; genus Trypanosoma; species Trypanosoma avium. The sequence continues at coordinate 17,076 of JASANY010000746.1, forward strand.
AGAAAATCGTCTTGAATGTATTTAGGAAAAGTGATATCAAAACGTTATGATACTTACAAAATCAATTTTACACAAAAAAAAATATAATAATAATAATAATAATAATCTTATATATCTCCTTCGGTGTCTAAAGTATATATATATATTTATTTGAATAGTTACGTTGAGATATTTTGTCAGCTTTTTTTTTTTTTTATTAATAAAGATTTTTTTAGTTGTTGGTGTTGTTTCCTTTTCAGTCATCTAACGTCTGGTTTCATATTTCCATATTATTGATCTACTAGTACTTGTATTTGTTTCTCAATGATATGGTGTCTATATCTTTAAATATATATATATATATATATAAATGTATATATTTGAAATTACTATTTTTATTTTTCTACTAAATTTTTATGTGCTTATAATGGATATTTTAGTTTGGTTTATTGCTTCTGGTTATTATTCTTGTTTTAAGATAATAATCTCATTCTAAATAGAACTTAGTCACTCTCCTTTCTCTTTTTTTTTTTTTTTTGTTTGTTTTGGAAATATAATTTGTTCCTTTTTGTCTATAAATATTTATTATATCTATCTGAATATGATTAAATTTTGTTATTAATATATTTTACTTTATTTTCGATCTCCTTTGACCCTTTTTTTTAATTATCATTTGTTCATATGTTTTTTCTTGTTTTTGTTTGTTTGTTTGCTTGTTATTTATGAGTAAGAAAAAATGTTCATTTTTTTTTTTTTTTTTTCTTTAAGTGTACTTCTTTCCTTCTTTTTTTTCGAGTGAGGAAGGGTAAGAAGTACTTATTATTGATATATTATTTGTTATTCTTGTTGTTTGTCAGCTGGATTTATTTTTAAAAGAATATATATTTATATGTTTTTTTCTTTTTTCTCTTCTCACTTGGCTTTTAAAAATTAAATAAAATACACATATTTATAAGAATTTAAATCGCACGAAACGAATACATCAGAGGATTTACCTTAAGGTAATAAAGTCATTGTAATATCTAAGAAAATAGGACCCTTTTCCCCCACCTTCAACATGCATGGAATTCGACAACCAGGCCCTGGTAATCACTGGGGAGCACCCCCAAATCCAAACGGGCAAATGTATCCACAAAAACAACAATCTTTTAGAGGTCAACCCGGACCCTATGGAGGAGCTCCATATAATGGAGGAGGTGTCCAAAGAATAAGTGTTGGTAGTAACAGAAATGGAAGTGCTTATGGAAATATGGGAGGATATGGAGGTGGAAGTGCTTATGGAAATATGGGAGGATATGAAGGTGGAAGTGCTTATGGAAATATGGGAGGATATGGAGGTGGGAGTGCTTATGGAAATATGGGAGGATATGGAGGTGGAAGTGCTTATGGAAATATGGGAGGAAATAATTCTAATAATATGTATCCACCTCGACAAGGTAGCTTTTCCTATAACGGACTTGGAATGAGTAATAATATGGAGCAAGCCGGTAGCTTTTTTAATGGAGGATATGGCGGGTATGGGATGAACAGTATGGGGGGATATGGGAGTATGATGGGGGGAAGTTCATTTTATGGGGGTGGGGTGGGGGGCGGGGAGGAGCCCCCACCACTGACGTATAAACTTTTCTCAAGTCGCCGGGACAGGGGGCGATTAGCCTCCCAGCAGGAGTACCACCGTCACAACTCACAATACAGCCTTAATGGATCCACTGGGTTTGGGTCTGCAATGATAATTAATAGACCAGCCCCAGGGAAGTCTGAGGCATTAAAGTCTCCCCTCCCTGCTGGAAAAGATGGAGTTTCAAAGAATCCAACCAGCAAATATGATGCAAGGAGTACCACCACTACTACAAATACGACAGGAGATCAAAAGAGTTCTACAACAAATGGTGCTGGGACGGATAGTGCCAGTACATTGGCAACAAAGCGAGGAGTTTCTAAGGCTGGTGACAAGGAATCTGAAAAGGATGGAAGGAAGAGTCCTTTATTTAATAACGTGGAGGATGATAATTATTCTCCAGATTCAAAAGGCTCTAAAAAAGAAGGTGCCCCAACGGCGAAAACTACTACCGCCTCATCCTCTTCTACTGCTGCTGATAAGAATCAAAACAGGGGTCAAGGAAAGAGTGAAGATTCAGCAAGTAAAGCCGCACCCATCAGTGTTACAAGGACTGTACCGCCAAAGGCTGAAGAAAAGAAGCCCTCAAGTGAATCTAAAATGGATCTTGAAAAGAAGGCACAAGAAAAGGCAGAAGAAGAAAGAATGAAGGATTCGGAATCGAAAAGAATTCCCCTTGCACATCAATTAAGTGTAGTGGAACATAAACCAGTGAGTGTAAATGACACATTTGGTGATGCTGAGGCTAGAGAAGCTGCTAAGAAAGAGGAAGAGAAATCACGTCCACGTTCTCGTTCAATGCGTGGTTCCGTGCGGCGACGTTCATCTGTTGCTCGTATGCGTGGAACGAGTATGGTCAGTATGTCTATGCCTGAATTCCCTGAAGCAGGTGAAATGAAGGATAACCTTGATGATGCAATTGCAAATCATAAAAGACCATCATTTACAGGTGAAGAAATGGAAAGTCACATTCAAGGGAACTCAAATGATTTTGGGGAACACCAAAATAAAAGTGATGCAGATGTACAAGAAAATATTAATGGGTTAAAGAAGAATGATTCAGAAAAAAAACAGGAAGAGGAACGTATTAAGAATCTTGTTGAAAAGTATGATGGATCTAATAAAACAACACAGAAAAAGTCTGAAGCAGGACGTGCTACTTCCAATAATCGTACTCGCCCTTCACGTCGTGGGTCTACAGCACGTGATCTTTCACAACAACCACCTGATCTACAAGCTGGTGCACTGAGAGTTCCAATAACAGAAGGTCAATCTCAAAGTCGTGAGGAGGATCCAGAACGTCCAATTCATAGAAGGCCAAGTCAAAATGTAATGTCGAGGCAGCATGAAAAGGAGCAACCACAGAATTCGGAACAAGCAGATAAGAAAGAAACTTCACCTCCAAAACAAGAAGAAAAACAACAAGAACCACAACAACAACAACAACAACAACAGGATGAAACAGCACACACAAAAGACCCTAAAAAATCCAATCCTATTAGGACACTTGTACTTATTGAAAAACATCCTCGTGGGTCATCAGATATTTCTACAGAAGGAAATACTTTCTCATATCGTGGAACAAAGCATGAATCTGCTGAAGTTGTTACTCGTGAACCAGCTAGTTTGGCCTATAATGCAAATATTTTTAGAGGAGTTAGGGATGCTGTTTGTGAAGGTTATAACGCTTCTATTGTATCTGTAGAGGCACCAAATACAGGTAAAGTATTTGAATCCCCTGTCTGGAGTGGTTTAACCCGCGTTGTACGAGGTGTGTTGCAGCGCAATCAAAACACCCCCGATCGTATTGTCGACCTCACTGCCGCCTTTGGTTTTATTCACAAAGATAAAGTACGAGACTTATGGGATGAGAATGGGGGCACCTTTGAAACTCTGCAAGTACATCCCTCACCTATTTATGGCCCACGTATTCCTCAGTTGCGATATTCAACTGTAACTTCAGATGTTATTTTTGAGGAGGCGATGAGTGCCGCCCTGCGTCGTGCCGGCAGTGACCCGGTGCTCGCCTCCACTGATGGCGTGGCCGTCGCCCTCATCCTCTCGCGGCAAAGTCGCCTCCTCACCACCGACGCAGGCGAGAAGTCCTGTGACGTGCTACTCTCCTCTTTACTGGTCGCCTCCACTGGCTCTGATACGTTGCCCTACGAGGCAGCCCTGGCACGGGGGCGGCATGAGTATAGTACACTATTTCATCTCGTGTTGGGGGGGCCATGTCACACGTGTTTTATGTTAAATTTATCAAATGCAGAGGAGGGGGAGGGGAGTCGGGAAGCGATGGAGAAACTCATCGCCTTGCAAAATAAAATGCATGCCACATATAATTATCCACTTCGAAGTGGGTCGGTGACGCGATTTGTAAAGTATGTGGAGTCGGCGAATAAGGAAGGGAGAGAGCGGCTAAAGCATGAGGAAAATCCCGAGAAACGGGCTAGACTTGAAAGATATGTGCAGGAGCAATCACGTTTGTTAACAGATGCAAATAAAATGTTACAAGATGCACGGGAAGAGTTAAAGGGAGTATATGCAGAGTTGTAATATAAAAAGATATTTTCAAATGAAATTAACCAAAAAGAAAAAAAGAAAAAAAGGAGGTGTAGTAGAGAGGGGAAGGAAAATAAATAAATAATTGCAAATTCATCTCTATTTTTTCCTTCTTCTTCTTCTTCTCTCCCTCTTTCTTCCTATCATTATTGTTTATATTTGTTGTTGTGTCTTGTGTTTATGTCTCATAATTCTAGAAAATTATGCTATGGGAAGAAAAAAATTGCATTATTTCTTTCATGAATAAAATAAAGGTGAATATAGAGAGGAAAATAAAATAAAAAACCTAATCAAGCAAAATAAAAGAAAGAGTACAAATCATATAAAATGTCTATTAAAAAAAAAAAAAAAAAATTACAGCAAAAAGGAAGATGAAATATATTTACACTTAGTACTAAGTTATTCATTCCTTAAATTATTCATACAAATAAGTAAACAACAACAACAAAACGAAAATAAAAAAAAAAAAAATCTTTTTCCTCTGTTTACATCGTTTTTTTTTTTTTTTTTTTCCTTTTTTTCCCCCCTTTCTTACCATATTCCTCACTATCAATTATTTTTATATGTATTCCAACATCCTCCCTGCTCTAGTAGCTATTATTTTTATGGTGTGTTTTTTTTATTATTATTATCATTGTAAAGGTATGTATTTCTTTTCGTATTTCATAATAGTAGTTTTAATGAAGTGTGAAAAGCATAAAAGTCCATAATATATAAATTTTATATACATATGTGTCATATTTATATTTTTTTGTTTTTTTATAACTTCATCCAGATGAATTAAATGGAGAATCGCAAGATATCCAACTCCCCTTCTTCTCATTTTTTTTTTTGTTGTTGTTTTTTGTAGTTTATTTCTCCTGGTTGTTATTGTCTATTTGTCTGTTTTTTTTTTTTTTTTCCATTTCTTTGTTTTGGTTTTCACTTGATTTCCTGCTAAAAAGAAAAAATAATTATTTTTCAGAAAAAAAAAAAAAATTATCATTTGTGTGTACGGAAACGCCAATAATGATAAAAATATCTCTGGCGTAATGGCTATATAAAAAGAAAGGAAAAAAGAAATAATAAATAAAGATATTTATATATATATTTTTTTTTTTTAATATTTGAAATTAGGCATACATATCTATTGAGTGTATAGTGACTCCATTACAAGCAAAGGCTGTCTTTCTTTCTTTACTTCTTTAGTAATATAACACTATAATATTATTATTATTTTTTTTTCCTTTCATTACTTTTGTACTTTTTTTTTTGTTCTTCTTGGCATTCTTCTTTGAAAGAGAAGAAATAACTATAGAAAAATAAAAAAAAAATTAACTATGGCAAAAAAAAAAAAAGAGGAATGATAAAAAAATAAAAAAAAGTGTTTTATTTTTATCTATGTTTTGGTGTTTTTTTGACATGTGAATAGATCTAATACATGTATCTGTTCTCATAATGAGAGAAAGCAATAACACAAGAAGTATTATTATTTATTTATTTATTTCTTCTTTGTACTCCTCATGAATGTATTAATTATTTTATTTAATTCTCCTTCTTTTTTTTTTTTCTTTTTTGTATATCATCAGTCTTAAGTGTAATAATAATAATAAAGTAGAAGAAATATTCACAGAGACAAAAAAAAATAATTAAAAAAAAATATATATATACAAAATCACATAGTTCACAAAATTGTAATGGAAAATACAGCCGAGAGTTGTAGTGTTGTTATTGCAAGTAGTAGTTTTAATTTATACTCACATTCTCCTGACCTCTCTTTCACAGCACATGCTATAATTAATAATAATAATAATAGTAATACAAAGGGAAATATATTTATGCCGAATTTAAGTCAACACTCCCTTCACATCTCTGAAGATTGCAGTATTGGCTCAGAACCTAAACTTATTAATAGCTGCTCCTCCACACATCTTTTCTCAAGAAAAAATAATAATAATAATAAAATAAAATTACGTGGAGTAGGGAAAGTTAAGAGAAACTCATCAGAGTTAGAGTTAATTCCTGAGTTGGCAACATCTGAACAAATACATCATCATATTCCTCGCTTATTACGTCGGCAACAATATACAGAAAAGAATATAAATAATTATAATTATTATAATAATATTGGTAGTAATAATAATAATAATGAAGAAGATGATGAAATTGTACGACAACCAGTACCAAGTAATCTACGGGCAAAATTTTTCGGAGAAATGATAACAAGTAATGATGAATTTAATAATAATAATAATAATAATAGTGATGATGGGGAAACTTTTATTCCAGTTAGTAATGAACGTCTTCGAAAGTTTTGTGATAAAGTGATGTATGAAAGAAAACGTCAAGAAGTTAGGAAAGAAACTTTTATATTCGAGAAGGAAAAAGAAGAAGAAAATAATGAAACTAATAATAATAATAATACAGTATCTCCTCCGCTTGAATTTTACCTATACTCTGATATGGATATAAGTATGAATAGTAATAGTATGGAGGAAATTAAAAATATCAATTCAGATGTTAAAAAACGTAAATCAAAAAAAGTTGCGTTTGAAACAAATATTATTATATCAAATGAAGTAGAAAATAATAGTACGATGGCAACTCCTAGTTTTGCTGGTTTATTTACTCCTGTTGTGGTGGTTACTAATGAAAATGAAAATAAAGAAGAAAAAGAAAAAAACAAAATAGAAACAACTTTTAAAAATATTTCTCCAATAAATCATCATCAAATTTGGCATGAAGTATTAGATCAAGAAATTAATCCTACAATTCCAGTACGAAATATGAGTGAACATTCTCTTTATTTAGAAGATGATATGCCTCGATTAGACTCTATTGATAGTATATATAATTTAATAGGAGGAGGAGGAGGAGAAAAACGAAAAGTAAAAGAAGAAAATCAAAATATATTTTCTTTTGCAAGTTCATCACCTTTATTTACAAATACACGTCATACTCGTATTGGAAGAATTGAATCTTTTTCAGATTGTAGTAGTCCTCGTAAAATTGTGCGATTTGATCATAATATATCATTAGTAAAAGGAGGAGAAGAAGAAGAAGAAGAAGAGGAAAAATCTCTTCTTATTACAAAATTGGGTGAAACAGAAAAAATAAAAACTACAGATATTGAAAATAATACAGATACAAATTGTGAAAATTATTTAAATATGTATGAATATCCTACAAAAAGTATTGAAAATACGCGAAGATTAATTAAAAGTCCAACACGACAGGAAGTAGCGATGATGCATCATTTAAAAGCATTAGAACCTCCTCGTATTACTCCAATAAATAATAATAATAATAATAATATAGATTATTTCACACCTCTACCACCTTGTCGAAGAGAATCAACAGTTCCATGTGGGAATTTCAGTAGTGTTATTCCAAGAATTATTAGAAATAACTCTCCAACAATTCGTCGAATACATCGCAATACTAATAATAATAATAATAATAATAATGATACAGGTGGGGCTTTATTCACTAGCAAACCACGCACGACACGACTTCACTCCTCTTCACCATCACAATCACCACCGCCTATTAATATTCATATTAATAATAATAATAATAATATTAATAATATAACAGGCGGGGAAACTCACATAAAAAAATCGACACCTTCACACAAAACTCACACGCGATTGCCAACATTTCATTTTGGGAAACTTCCACTACTAGAGCGGACACCACGGCCGCAGCAGATGTAGACATTTTAAAATAATAATAATAATAATAAATAAAATAAAAAGAATTTAGAATTTTTTAGAATTAAGTATATATATATATATATATATATATATATATTTATTTTAAAAAAAAGATAATAGTATAAAGGGAAAGACGGGGTTTAAGTGAGATGGATAAGGGCCACATTTAAGATGAGGTTAGTACAATCCAGAAACTTTAAAAATTACTATCCTATTATTTTTTTTTTTCTTTTTTTTTTCCTGTTATATATTGTAATTTCAGTGAGAGATTGTCCTTTTTCATACAGGCAGAAGCTTATTTATTTATATTAAAAAATTATATCTAATTTTTCATTGTTTTTCTTTTAATTTTTAATTATTTTTTTTTTTGATCCTCGAATTATTTTCCGCCTCTAATATATTAAATTCTTTGTAAGGATATGAAGCACTATACACACGCTCTCTATATATATATTTATAAATATATATATAGTGATAAACCTCTGAATAATGATGAGTGATCATTGCAGTCAAAGTGAAGGAAAGACATGAAATATTAAAATTTGTTTTAAAAAAAATATATATTATTATTATTAGTACTTCATAAAAAAGAGTGAGTTAGTGAAAGAAAGGAGATTTGAGTTTATATTATTTTTAATTTTTTTTTATTCTCTTTTTCATGTATGATTTTTTTTTTTTTTTTTTTAAGGACAGATTACAACTAAGAATAAAAGTAGCGAAACAAAATAAAAGAAAAAAATAATAATTTATTTATTTTTTATTAAACTTTTTAATGAAATTTTCTAGGTTGAAAGAGTTGTATTCTACCAATATTCTCTCTTGTAGTGTTATTTTTTCTATTTCTCTTGCATGTACTATAAGATGGCTTGCAAATCGATGGAGTTATCACATGCAACTTCACAATCGAGTTGTACTTTTAACTTCTATTCATAAAATTATAGAAGAATGGGAGGAACTCTGTTTACAAGAGGTGGAAGAATTCCTTCTCTTTAATTCTGAAATTAAACATTCGAATTTGAATTCTTCGTTATTTAAATTAAGTTCTTCAAAAGATAATAATAATAATAATAATAAGTATATTGCACCTTTTCATGGATCAGTACGTTCTATAGCATACGCTCCTGGAGTTAATTTATCATATTGGATACAATTATGGCGTATGGGTCAATATTTGTGTAAATATATAATAAAAGATATGATATTAATAGAAAGACTTGGATATATTATAAAATATATAGCATTTCGTCGACTTGCTGTGATGGAAGAAGCTAGATATTACGCCGCAGCATATCGTCTTGTATTTAATAATAATAATAATAATAATAGTTTTTATAAATTACGTATGCCATTATGGCTAGTAGGAAGACGTCCATTTTGGATTATTCCTATATCATCAAATATAAATTCAACAGGAAAATTTATTTGTCTTCCTTTGAGTTATTTTCCTGTTGAATCTATTCTAACAAGTGCTGCAGAGGAAACTTGGATAAAAGAAATTGTTCGAGTTTCTCCTGATTTAATAAAGAAAAAAAAAAATAATATATTTAATTTTATTTTCATTAAAAAAAGGAATCATGGTTTTCAAGACATAAATAAATTTTTGCAATTAAAATATCCTATGTCTTGGAGACATTTATGGAAAGAAATTGATCATTTATTTTTATTATATGGTTTACCTCTTGCTGAAGGACAATTAATAAAACGTAATAAAGTATGTTATCGTTTTTATAAAGATAAACTTTTTAAAGGTATTAAATTAGTAACTGGTGAAGGAATTGATATGGATAATAATATAGATAATGAAGAATATTATTTTAATAATATAAATAAAATACCTGGTCGTGATGTTTTATATCGTAATATAAATGAATCTAAAAGACTTAAATTTTTATTATATTTACGTACAATAAGTCATGCAATACGAATTATAATAAATTTAATATCACCACAGTATAACTTTTTTACAGAATGGATTTTATTTTCAACTATTTCTTCTACTGTAAATAATATAGATCGTGAAAATATATTAAGACAATTTTCATCCCACGTTATTTATGGATCTTTAACATCTGTTATAGGAGCTTTAATACGTTCTTTAGATAATACTATAAAATCTAAAATTTGTACATTATTAAGAGATGAATTAGTTAATGAATTAAGTTTAAAAATTGCAACTGCAGATGAAGCTTTTTTAAAACGTTGTTTAGAAGAAGGATCTTCTTGTGGTTATGGTAGTATAGTTGAAAAAACATTTACATATGCTGAAAATGTAGCATCACAAATTATTAGTCGATTTGATTATGAACAACGAAAACGTATGTCTATTTTTCTTGTTTTAATATTTAGTATTTATAGAAGTGAAATTGATATTTCTATATTTTCTGCTATTCTTGCAATGTTAGATTATCATGATATATCTAATTCTATTAGTTTTTGGCTTGGAATAATGGTTGAAAAAGAATTAAGTTTTGACTTAACAAGATTAGAAGAAGAACCTTTACCTTCAGAACCACGTTACGGATTAAGAATTATGATGGATGTATTGTTGGAAAAAGAATATAATCATAAAGATAAATCTAAAAATTTATACCCTTTTCTTACACTTATTGTTTGTGGGGGGTCATTTCTTCTTAAATGGCCATTAGATCTTTATTCTATTGATAATTATCATAATAATAGTAATAATATTTTAAAAATTATGAATCATCTTAAACAAATTGAAAATTTATTTGACAAGGTTATTAATAATAATTATGTTTTAGCTAATAAATTTTCTTATTCTTTAAGGAAAAATTATAAAAATCCTTATGTAGAAAGTCTCAAACAAGATGCTGCTTGTATCAAAGAATTTGTTTTGAAAAAAATGATAAAGGATTATGAAGATATTTTAAATAATTCTATAAAAAGTAATTGTAAAAAAACTTTTTTAATAAATAAAAAAGCTCAATCTATTCTTCAAGAAGAAGAAATAGCTATATTAAATAATCCAGAAGCTATGAATCATATTCCTAAATATCTTTCTTTTGAAGATATATTTAATAAAAAATCTAGATTTATTCTTCGTCAACTTGGATTAGAAACTATTTTTGCTTATCAAGCAGCAAATTTACTTCGACAAAATAAATCTCGTTCTATTAAAGAGTCTTTAATTGATTTTGTTTCTAGTCCATTTCGAAATGTATTTACACAAACATTGCAACATTTATTAGAATTTATTGAAAAAGTCTTATTTTATACTCTATTAAATTATCGTATAAATTTATCTTCAATTTTATATCCAATGATTAATTATTTTATCGATAATAATAATATTAAAAATAATAATAATAATTTAGGTGCTTGGGATGCTATTTTACTTTTAGGACGTCTTACTAGTTATCGTAATGTATTAAGGGAATATGAAGATTGTAGTTTTGGACCTCCTTTTCGTCTTACACAGCAAATTGCTCGTTATTTACCAACTACTTTACATGATGTTTCTTCAATGCAATATTCTCCTATTTTAATAAAACGTCGTAAAATATGGATGAATCATATTAAAAGATTTAAAAAACTAAAATTTGATGAAATTGGACGAATTATTAGTGGATTTAATCTTACTAAAGGTATTAATTTATATGGTATTTATTTTACTTACCCTCAACTTCGTCATAGTATTAAAGATGGTTCTTTACTTCCTGTTTTATCTGATATTACAGTAGAATTCCCTGCAGGACATATGACTGCTATAATTGGTAAAACAGGATCTGGAAAAAGTACAATGTTAAATTTATTAAAACGTATATATGATCCTGTAATTTCAGTGGTTATAGATGAAAATACAAATCCATGGAATAATAGTCAAGGTTTATTACATTGTTTAAATTTTTATTTAAATTCATATTTACCAATGCCTAATCAAACCAATTATTCAAATGTCATTTTTATTGATGGTATTCCTATGAATTGCTTTTCTACATCATATCTAAGAAATGCTTTTGGTATGCTAGAGCAGTCCCCTTGTATTTTTGAAAAACTTTCTTTTTTTCAAAACATCTCCCTCCTCACCCCCAGTGCCTCTTTAAGAGATGTCAGCTCGGTAGCTCAGGCCTGCAGCTGTGCGGAGCTCATCGCCGCCCACCCACTTGCCTACGCGGCGGGGGCGGGGGCGCTGAGCGCTGGGGAGGGGCAGCGGGTGGGGCTGGCGCGGGCGCTGCTGGCCGCTAAGTCTGGGGCCCGCGTCCTCCTCCTCGATGAACCCACAGCCCGACTTGATGGGTTTCATGCGGGGCGGGTGGAGGCGGGGGTCCTAGGGGGAGAAGAAGAAGGAGAAGGGGGCCAGCTCACAATCCTCATCATCTCCCACCGCCTCTCAACACTGCAGTCCGCCACTCACGCCATCCTTTTAGATCACGGACAGCTGCTACAACAAGGGACGTTGCAGAATCTAGCGGAGTCTAGTGAAATCTTTCAGCATCTTGTAGCTACGCAAGAACTGCCTTTATCAACTTAATAATAAATTTAATATACTTGTATTTTTCTGTTTTATATATATATAAAATATTGGAGAAGTTTGCTCATAGAAATTGATGCAAAATACATTAGGTTAAAACAAAAAAAGTTGTGATTTTCGGGGTTACTGGGTTGTTGTTGTTTTTTGGGGGGTGAGGGGACGATACATCGCTCTGCATTTTTTAAAGAGTTCTATGAAGCGTTTTTTTTTTTTTTTTTTTTTTTTTTGTAAAGGTACACTCTGCACGATGAAAAGGTCATGCCATAGTTGTGGAAATATTATTATTATTTTCCTTTTTTTTTTGGTGTGTGCGGGGGGTGTATGGGCGTTTTTGGTTGTTGTTCCTAATGAAATGCACTATTGTCTTTTCTTTTTCTCAACCTTTTATGTTTAATATTTATAGTTAAAACAAACTTTAAGTGAGAATCATGGATGTTGGTGGGATTGAACCGCTGAATGAAGGTGCTGTGGACACAACTCTCAAGACGGAGAAAAGGCCACAAAGAACAGATGTAGGCATTGGAGACAGGGTATCAAATGTTATAGCATTACTTCTTCTTGGTGCTGTCATTATGACATCTATTTTAAGTATCATTGCAGGTGCTTGTTTCCTGGCCTCCTTGTCAGGCATGCCTTTTGACCGCTTTCCGCTCTTCTTTGGCTTTGGTGTTGCACCTGTGGTTGTGGGTACTGTCTGCTTCGTTGTGTTCCTCGTCTTTGTGGTGTATATTATCCTCTGCGCGATGGGCCTTAAACAGTACGGTATGTGTTGCTCTACTGGGTCGAAAACAATGAAAGCATTGAAGGTACTTGCAATTGGTGTGTTTCCGTTCTTGATTTTTCTTGCTCTTCTGGCGTTGAGCATTCTTGGTTTCAGCTTCTACAGCTTGAGTCGACAGATACCGCCACTGGACAAGGATTATGTGGAGGTGCCCGGCATTACTAGCATTGTTCATATAATTAGAGATGAAAATGGACTTCCGCACGTAAAGGCCAGTAGTCGTCGTGACGCTCTCTTTGGACAAGGTTTCGCGGAGGCTCAAGATAGGCTGTTGCAGCTCGAATATCTTCGTCTTTTGGGGAGGGGTGAACTTTCTTCAGTTGCTGGCGCTGATGCTGTGGAGGCTGACAAGGCGGTGCGTTTGCTAAATGTCAGAGCAGCTGCGGTGTCATTATGCCGCAACTCCAAGGCAAGTGATTTGTCTCTACTTGAAGCCTTTACAGAGGGGATCAACTATTATCTACAGCATGTGTCAAAGCGACCAGTTGAATTTTTTTTTATTTCATCTAGGCCGCTCTACTTTCATGATCCAGAACCGTTCACCATTGAGGACATATGTAGCATCATGCGACTTTCCCAGTGGCAGATGAGTTCAAACCTTGCTGAAGAAGGTGCTCGATTTTCCATGTTCTTTACACCATTGAATAGAACATATGATCAGGTTGAAAGCCTGTTTAATGATTTTAATGGTGTCAACAATACCATCTTGACTGCAGAACAACTAAACTTAACAGATGAGGAAATTGCGACGAATGTGGCAAAACAGAAAGAATCACATGGTGCTGAAAAAATGATGTATGACTCCTTCCTTTCAATGATGAGAAATGTGTTACCCACAGCAAAATCTCTGCAAATTCGTTCTCCACAGACTGTGGTTGAAGAATCACTGAATCGGATAAAATCTGAGAGGTTCTTTAAGAAAGGTAATGTGGATGTATTTGCTACAAAATACATTGACGCAAGTAACGCATGGGCGGCGCGTGATAGCAATAATCATGCTGTTGCCGCATCCGACCCCCATCTTCCCTTTGAGTTCCCTTCGATTTGGTACTACACTCACTTAAGCTTCCCTGACGCAACTGGTGAGCAGTATGACGCAGCAGGTGTTGGACTAGCAGGTATTCCTGGGATCCACATCGGCAAAACAACATACTTGTCATGGGGTATTACGATGAGTAAAACTGACCTGGAGGACTTATTTGTAATTGCCAACACAAAAGACATTACGAAGCCACCGGAAAGTTACATATACCGTGGTAAAGAGCTGCAATTTGTACCCCGACGCGAGCGCATCTCTGTAAGAGGAGGGAAAGATGTTATTTTGGATGTTGAAGACACAATTTTTGGCCCTGTTGTTAACGATATCGTTGGGGGTGGACTGCTACCTCCTGGTATAAAATTTGCATTGTATGCTGTTCCTTTGCAGCTCAATGACGCAGATTCATTCTCTGCGCTTATGTCATTTACTGATCCCTCTGTCAAGACAGCATATCAGCTTATGTCCAGTTTGCTGCATCTTACCTCTCCAGGATTTTCTATACCCATTGCAGATCGGGATGGCAACCTTGCGTATGCAGTGACAGGTAGACACCCTCTGCGAACAACTGGCCATACAGGCAGGTTTCCCTGTCTGCTACTGCTCACGGGTGGGGATACATATGTCTCTGATGACCCTGATGTGGAAGACAGTTATATCCCCATTGAGGAGAACCCGCACTTCCACAGCCCTGCTGATGGCAAACCCATGCATATATCTGCTGCGAATCAGAAGATATACCCTGATGGATACCCATACGAACTTGGTTTTGACTTCTCTTGGGCCTACCGTGGTAAGCGTCTTCAAGAACTTCTAAATGCACTACAGATAGAAGGGGGCGATCAAATTTCGAATATTACGAGGCATATGGAAATCCAGAGGGATATTCAAAGCAACATTTGGGTACAGGAATTCCGTCCCATTGTGGAGGCCTTCAATGTGAGCGCAGAAAGTAATTCCATTAAACTTTCCTACAATCGGCTGATGTCATGGGACGGGCAGGCAAATATTGGAAGTGAAGAGGCGGCCTTCTTCTGGAGGTGGTTACAGTCATTATCAGTTTTGCCGCTGGACACTCGAGGTTCAGTCCCTGCTAACGGTTATGTGTGGCGAATGCTCACGAAGCGTGACCCTGACATGGACAGAATGTGCGCTGTTTACACGGAACAAATTACAGGTGATAAGGTAACAGACTGCTTACAATTTGCCTTCATCATATTCAAACAGTTTGCAAGTAAGGGAATGGTGGAGCGCTGGGGTATTGACCTCAATCGACTTACTGGTATACACAGGTTAATGCATAATAAGATTTTGCGACCTGTTTTTGAGCGAACAATTGACAAGGATGGTGATATGTCTTCTTTGTCTGTCTCTGGAAACTCCGTTGATGGAGACATGACGAGCACTCAAGCAAGCTCAATGCGGCAGCTTTATGACATGGGGGATCCGGACAGCATGCATTTCGTATTTCCTGGGGGTGAGAGTGGGAATCCGTACTCTGAATACTATGATAATCTCCTTTCAATTTTCGGCAGCCGTGACTATGTAAAGGTTGCAATTTCATCCAAATCCCTTGATGATATGGTTTCAAATGGTCAGGCCCACTACCAACAGTTTCTCTCTCCCTAACAATCATGTTGCTGGATATTGATGCACTTAATACGGTATTAACCCTTCATCTTTCTTGGAGGATCTAAGGGGTGTACTACTATTTTATGTTTAGTAAAGTAAACAAAAAAAAAAAAAAAAAAAAAAACGCAGGCAAAATTACACAAATACACAGAAAATTAAAAATAAATAAGCAATGAAAAAAATATATAATATAAATAAGAATAAAATGATCAGCGTGGTATAAATGTATAGTTAATTAATAATACACTATGAATTATAAATCATAATAAGGTAAATAAAACATGATTTTTTTTTTTTTTTGAGGTTCATTGATATCTTTTTTTTTTTTCTTTTTTTTGATTGAGATTTAATAAAAACCTCATTTATTTCCTCCTCCTAATTTGGGGTATTTTCTTTCTCATTCCAGAAAACAAAATATTTCAATTATTATTATTATTTTTTTTTTTACGGGCTGCTAAGCTCGTACTACTTCATTTCCTTATAAATATAAGGAGTAAATTACTCTTTATTTTCTTTTTTTTATTTTATTCCTTTACCCAGGTGGGTGTGATTTTGAGAATTCCGCAATATGGAGCCGTGCTGTGCGCGGACTGAAGGCCAAATAGAGGAAATTAAAGAGTAGTGTCATTTAACTGTGGCAGGTTTTTTGTTTTCTGGTACAGGTCTGTGTTCTTAATTATATAGGTTCTACTAACTCGGTAAAATATTTGGAATCATTTTTTTTTTTTTCCACTGTTATTCATTGGAAGCTTGCGAAGAGAATGAGACTAGGTGGTGTGTATATATATTGAAAGATCTAAAGATGTTATGTATTTTTTTCCTTTTTCTTTTTGTAATCTTCAATATATATTTAGGTGTAAGGGTCTTTTTAAGTTTAAAAACCAAAAATTTCCCGCCCACCCTCCCCTATCCTCCTCGCACACGAGGCGAGAGAGGAGCCTACATGCTCGCTCGATCGTAAGTAATAAAATTATTTGTATTTAGTTATTTTTTAAGGATATATATTGTTTAAACACCTACGGGTGATAGAAAAATTTTTTATTTATAATAAATGATTTTTTAATTGATATCTTTCCCTTCCCTTTTGTTTCTTAAATATCTGAGAATTAGATAGGTTATTAAGGGGACACACAGCCTAGGATTATTCTTTATATCTGTGTTATTGTCACATTGCTTTCTTTCTCTTTTTCCCCTTTTTTTCTTCTAGTTCTCTTCGTATATATAATATTAATATTTAAGATAAACTCTAAATTTAAGTAAAAATCATGGCTGTTAATGAGACCGAGGCGCTTTGGCAACAACTCCCAATATGGAGAGAAAGCGAGGTGTAACTGATGTTGGTAATGGAGACCGGGAGTCCAATGTTATAGCATTGTTTTTTTTTTTTTTCTCATTTCTGCAGGAAGTAACTTGGGGTATGTTCCTTTTCTTTTTTTTTTCCCCTTGCTATTCAAAAAAAAATGTTATCTTTTTTTTGGGGGGGTGGGGGTGGGGAGGGAGGGGAGGGGGCTTTTGTGTGTTGTAAGACAAAATTTACGGGTTTGTGAGAGCGTACGCGGGAAAATCCTGGTATTTCTTTAGTAATATTCATCGGCTTTTTACCTCTATCTGGTGCAATTCTTTGCCAGGGTACAATGTATTCTATTGATAAATATTAACTGTAATAAAAAAGACTAGTTATATAGTGAATATATATATATACCTTGGTTAATATATTTTTTTTCGTTTAATTAAAATACAGATTGACACACCAA
>JASANY010000747.1:0-34907 GCA_030849755.1 Trypanosoma avium
ATAAAGTCAGGTAAAAGTGAGGGTAATGAATAGATGAGAGGATATGAGAACACACAAAATAAAACAACAAATAATAGATAATATGCCATGCTATTTTACATATATGTAGCTCATAATGAAGCGAAACAAAAAACAAACAAATAAATAAAAAGGATGTTTTGACATCCCCTCAACTAGTCTGATATGAAGCAGCAATTAACAAACAAAGAATCAAACAAAGAAAAAAAATAATAATAATAATAAAGAAAAAAAAAAAAGTAATAAATAAATAAATAAAAAAGAAAGAGTTGAGTCCAACTATTCCTATTGTGAATACCAATTTTAACAAGAAATTCATTTTTTCTTTTTCTTTTTATGAAGTTACCCTTTTTTCTCTCTTTTTGTCCTCTCCCCCCCCTCCCCGCCTTTTCTTTTCTAAGCATTTTTACCCTATATAAACGGTTTTTATGAAAAACAGGAATCATACATATATTAGAATCAGTTTTTCTTTTTTTTACTATTATTATTATTTCTCGCCTTTTTCATATATATATATATATATATATATATATATGTATATTCTTTTCTATTCTTCTTTCAAAGAGTGCTGGGGTGGGGATGAATAACTGAGGAGGAAGGGAAAAGAAGATGCATTTGTGTGAATCTCAAAAACAACAAAAAAATTATTATTATTATTATCATTATTATTATTATTATCATTATTCATCTCTTTCTTATTGCTTTTAAAAATAATTTTTAATTATGTTTTGTGTCTTGGCATCTTAAAGACTACTACAAGCAGGCAAATGAACAGATAGAGAAAGAAACAACAACAAAAAAAAAAAAAAAAAAATCCTTTTATCCTATATATATATATATCAAGCATCACATTAATTATTATTATTCTCGTGGTTTTGGCACATTTTAAATATAATAAATCAAATTATATTGATCGATTGATTTCTCATATACTACCACAATAAGATGAGAGAAAATAGGTGAGAGAGAGAGAGAGAGAGAGAGAGACGGATTTAAATTTATTGAAATATTTATAATATATATATATATATATATATTACTTCTCTTCTCTTACTTTTACATAGATTACAATCAACAAACTACACTACATATATATGCATATATATATATATTTTTTTTTTTTTTATTTTTTTTTTTCCCCACCCGTTGCCCAATTTTTTTTAAAAGTATGACTCTTTGAAAAAGGAAGCAATAGAAAAGTTGATGGGTATACAACCCAACACTCATCCTCCCCTTTATTTTTGTTATTACAAAAGAAAAAAGATTTAAAAAAGACAAATACAAGAAAGAAAAGTTTTAAAAAAAGTAAAAAATTAGAATATATAAATTAGGATATATATATAAAAAGAGAAATAAGGAGGGCAAATTAAGTTTTCTTTACTTTTTTGAGTAATTCAACACAATTATAAGAATAACATAATGATGAAGGGGGGGGGGGGGGGAAGTATATAAATGCATTAGTATAAATATATCAATATAATTATGTGTATTGTTGCATCCTTTCCTATTTACTTTTTTTTTTTTTTTTTTTTAATCCGTTACGCCTCATCTGAAAAGAAAAAAAAAAAATTTCCCCCCCCCCCTCCCTCACTTAATTATTTTACTATTATTACTTTATTTTGTTTTGTTTTTTTGCCTCAATTCTGTCCATTAGAGATCCAATCAATTTATTTATTTATTTATTTATTCACCACTATCAAGTATATTAGTGAAAGAGAAAAAAAGTAAGAAGCAAGAAAACCCCATATATATATATATGTGTTCTCTTTTCATCTCCTTCATTTCTCCATATCAATTTCCCTTTTAATAAAATTTATCTCTCTCTTATCTTCCTTTCATAGACATACACACAGTTTATTTAATTATTTAATTATTTGGTTCCTTTTTTTTTTTTTTTATGCAGAATCAGAAGATAGAAAAAAAGATTGTAAATTATAAATAATTATATATATATAAATCATGGAGAGATAGATAAGGGGGGATGAGAAATAAAAAAGCACTAAGGTAAATTCAAAAAAAAAAAAAAAAGCTCCACTCAATGAAAGAGTAAAAATAATAATAATTTAATATAATTATTTTTTATTTTTATTTTTTTACTTTTGTTAAGCAAATCTGTTTTAACATTATTCAGAGTAATTCAACATTTTATCTCCCATCCCCTCATCGTCCTTTTATTTTTTTTTTTAATCTTCGGATTATTTATTTTCTTAAAGCATTTAAATAATAATAATAAAATGGAATTAGTAGAGCAACCAAAAAAAAAAAAAAAAAAAAAAAAATGAAAAAAAAAAAATGAAAAAAAAAACACAAAAAAAACCATAAATTCTACTACAAAACAAAAAAAAATCTCAGTCGTACTTTTCAAATACATATATATATATATATTACTATTACTATTATTTTTACCACTGCTGACATTTTTCCTTTCTTTCTCACTCTGTTTCACAAATATGGCTCGCTCATAGCCAAGTTTAATCAATCCTTTTATTTCTTAACAAAAAACTCTCACAGACAGAGAGAGATAAAACAATAATATTAAAAATAATAATAACAGAATACGAGTGTGAGTGCATTAAAATCTACATTTTCATTTTTTGGTTTCCATATATATATATATATAAATAATACGAATTACTTTTTTTGTTTTTCGCCCGCAGAAAAAAAAAAAAAAAACTCAACTCGTAATTTTGAAACAAATAATAGAAAAAAAAAAGAAAAAATGTCACACACGCACAGACAAACACACTCACAGACATAAAAGAAAAAAAACAAAAAAGTAAAATGCGTTCCATCAGAAGTATATATATTTAAATAAAATGAAAATAATAAATTAAAAATGAAACAAAAAAAAAAAAAATTTCTCCCTACATTTATTTATTATTATTATTATTTGTCTTTTCTCTAAATATTTATTTATTAGTATTTATAAACATCTCAAACATACTCCTCCTTCTCTCTCTTTTTTATCACCTACCCACCCATCTCAATCTTAACTCCTATATAATATATATATATATATATTCTTCATGCTTTACTCTAAATACGGCGGGTGTGAAGGGGAGGTGCGGACTGTTAGCGGCCGTATCGCCGCCTCCCACCACCTCTCCGCATCATTTAACCAACTCCACAACCCAATTTGTGCGTACGCCTCCATGCGTGGGCATAATGCAACTTGTTTGGTTTGCACAATCGAGGGCTGCCCTGATATCGCTGGGACATAGGAGGGGACAATAACAAACGCTTCAATGCGATTGGAGTAACTTGCCTCGGCGGCGAGCACGCGATCGTACCAGCGCTTAGCAATGCGTGTGAGTGTTTCAGCGGAGACGATACCTGTCAACACATTCTCCCAACTCGGGGGCGGTGGAGGTAAATATCTTATCATAGCAGGAGGTGAAACATCTGGTAGCGCGCGGGTGCCACGAGAGTTGTTATGATGATGATTACTACTATTATTATTATTATTATTTCCACCACCACCACCACCACGACGGCGGCTGCGTGTGTCATGCCGCTCGCGTGGGACGGCCGCCATTACTGTTGTAATTGGAGGTGTTGGTGGGGCTAATGTCTCCAGCATTGGTGTTGTCATGCTCTCTCCTATATTTCCCATATTTCCTATATTTCCCATTGTTGTATTTCCCAGATTTAATATTGGGAGTGGGAGGTCGTGTGGGGAGGCGGCGTGGCTCACGGGTTGTGTCTGTGGGCTAAGTCGCTGGGAGCCGCCTAGCGAGTAGGGGTCATGGCTGTAGCGGGAGGCGGAGGAGAGCAGGGAGGGCTGCCGCTCCAGCTGTGAGTAGGGCTCTTGTGTATTTGCATATGGATTAGAATATTGATTTGCATATTGTTGCTGTTGTGGGGTGTTGGTGTCTCGGAGGCTAGAAGTAAAGTGACCTAGTGGAGTTAATGCCCAGTCATCACAGCCTGGCATCCCAGCGTGGCCTAATCTCGGGGTGGTACTCCCACTCGAGACCCACTGGGAGTATTGTGGAGTTAATTGTGATTTAGTATTAGTATTAGTATTATTTCTTGGGTCTATCATGAACGACTGCGAGGGGGTCTCAGCGCCTGGGAGGACACGCATGGGGGTATCCAGGAGGGATTTTGTATTAGTAGTAGCAGGGAAAGTTGTTGTATTATTATTATTATTATTATTATTAGTAGTAGTAGTAGTATTAGTATTAGGAGTTGTGGTGGTGGGGATTTCTATTGGGCCCGCGTCATTAGTGCTGTTGTTATCATTATTATTGCTGTTGCTGATACTATTGGTGTTGTTGTTATCCTCATCGTTGTTGGTGGGGATTTTGTTGTTATGATCGTCGTCGTTTTTGTTATTATTGTTATGATCATTATTATTATTATTATTATTCTCGTTGTCGCTGTTATTATTATTATTATTCTCATTGTTATTATCATTATTATTATTATCTTTATTATAATTATCATTTATGGTGTTATTGTTATTGTTATGTATAGTGTCACTACCACCGTTATTTGTTGGGGTTTCCAACACGGTGGAGTCGGTCTTTTCAATAGTCGACATGTACGTGGATATATAATAAAATAAATAAATAATATAATATAAAGAAAAAGTATAGATAAAAATATATATATATATATTTTATTGTTTTAAGAAGGTGAGTTTTATTATATATATATATATATATATATGGTTGTCTTTATTTTTTATTTTTTTTTTTTCCTTTCTTGTTTGTTTTGTTTTATCTTTTTCTCTCAAACTCTCGTATGGTAAGAATTTTGTTTTTGTTTTTGTTTTTAACTTTAATAATCACTTTTTTTTTTTAATTTTAATTTTTGGCTTTGTTTATAGCCCTTTCCACTACTACGCAAATAAGTATATAAAGACTAAAAGAAAAAAAAAAAAAATTAAATAAAATTAAATAAGAAAGGGAATAAAGGTACAGAAGGAATAATAATAAATAATAATAAAAAACAGACACACAGACACAAAACAAAAAAGACAACAAGAGAAAGGCAAAAAGGTTACCCACTCTTAGAAGAAAAAAAAAAAAAAAAATGATAATAATAATAAATAAAATAAAATAAAAACATAGTAGCAATCATTTGAATATTTCGCCTTCACCCACACACAAACAACAAAAACAAACATATACAAACACTCAAACACATATACATACACACTCTCTCTCTCTTTCTCTCTCTCTCTCTCACACACACACACACAAAGAGAAGAAAGAAAACAATTATTACTTAAACACGTGATACTCATCCACCCGCCCCTGTGGCACCACTACAGTTTGCAACGGAATAAAAGGTCGCCCCGCTAAAAATATTCCCTCCGCCTCCGCTTGATTTAATCGCCTCGCCCCCACAGGCATTATTTCAAATAATGGAATCCCTGTTGTAAATTTAAATGCAAAGTGATGAATATTCGATTTCCCTGCCCCCATTCGACTCTCTGGGCTTTTTTTAACAACTGGAAACTCTTCATAATCGGTGTGCATTGTTAGTGTAAAACCCCCACGAGGTAATCGACGTAAAATGGCAAGTCGTGCATTCTCAAGTTGGGATTGTGTGACCATCCCAAAGTCTGCTGTGATGAGGCCCCACTGCCCATGAATGAGAGCCGCTTCATTATTAATAAATCGTGGGTCACCGTAGCGTCGGAATTGACGAATAGGTCTACCAGTTTTAGGATGCACGTAATGATACGCCTGGAGTATTTTAGTGGGATGAAAGAGAAAAGGCATCCACTACTATTATGATTACTACTATTTGTATTATTATTATTAATATATATAAATATATATTGTTCTTCTCTCTGCTCTATCTTCCCTTTTTTTTTTTTTTTTTTTTTGGAGGGGAGGGATAGTGAAAAAATAGTGAAAAGAAAGACACACACAGATATATTTACAAAAAGAAAGAGAGAAAAAAAAAAAAAGGCAGAAGAAGTATATAGATACAGAAGTGCGAGAAAGAAAGAAAGAAAGATAGTGTGTGATTGTGTCTATGGAATGACCACCTTTGACAAATGGAAATATTTTTAATGTTTTATAAAGATATATATATATATATATATATATATGTCTTTTATTATTGTATTACTATTTGTGAGGAATGAGAGATTTATTGAAGGAAAAAATTTTCAAACAAAAAAAAAAAAAAATAATTTTCCTACTATCGAATAAATTTTAAAGGTACAATTCGTTTTACTCCATTTCGAAGTTTTGTAAGCATATTAACCCTAGATTTTATTGGTTTTGATGAAGTTGACATATTTGTTGCTGTTATTTTTTGCATCATCATTATTATTTCTTTAGGGGCTGCATTACGACGAGTCCCCCGCATAGGTCCAATTGTAGATTCACGATTAGAGGAAGTTACACCCGCCGTATTTGGAGCAGACGTACTAGTTTTAGAAATATTAGTTTTAGTAGTAGATATTGGATTGTTATTACTATTATTAGAACTATTCTTAGTATCATCAATAGCTCCTGTAAGGCGACTATATCCACGAAAGTGTTGACTCACCCAAGGTGTTGACCACGCCACCCACTCTGGAGTTAAATTCATAAATCCACGACTAAGATCACGAACAATACCTTCTGTTAAGTTACGTCCATGTCCTGTCTGTTTCCTTCCACTATTATTATTATTATTATTATTATTATTATTATTATTATTATTAGCGGTATCATTTATTGCGTCTTCAGTGTCTCTACGTGCGAGGCAACGAACTCCAATTTCTCTTCGTGGTAGTACATGACCACGATGAATTTTATAACCTAAACGATGAATAAGTTGATGCCAATTCCATACTTTTCGTGCTAATTCATATTCTAGTGAGGCTTTTTCTATAAAAATACTCTCTAATCGTTTTTCAGGAACTCCAGAAGGAGTTGCCATAGAAGTTGGTGTTAATAATGAGGATGACTGTTGTGATTCAGCAATAGTTGAAGTAGTATTATTAGTAGTAGGAGTATTAGACTCATCACCTGTAATATCACTATTATTATTACTTGAAATTCGCCTAGATTCTGAAATAGCTTCTGTAGTTAAAGCCATAAGTTTTAGTAATGCACGTGCAGGAAGTCCTGATGATGATAATGAAGATGAAGATGAACCTATAACATTAGAAGATTCTGCCATATCAGTGGATGAAAAAACACATGATTGTTTTTCACCATCTTTTAATAAAGAAAGAAGACCACGATAAAGTTCAGTACGTACACGCAAGGATTTTGTAATACCAATATGACGTCCTAAATTTAAATTTTCTTCATAAGGATCTTCTATACACAATTCATATCGTGTAGGATAACGTTTTGAATTATTTGTATTATTAATACTACCGTTATTATTATTATTATTATTATTTCCAATACTATTTCCACCACCATTATTACTACTTATTGTAGAAGACATAGGTGGAACCACATCTTCTATATGCCATCCAAGCATTTTCTTTGTTGTAATACCAGGTCTATTAAGTGAAACAACATGATTTTCCCAATCAAATTCAAATGAATAAAAATAAAAAAAACCAACTAACATATCACCTGCTTCTTGATAAAGTTTATCTAATTCTTCTGAATTTAGATTTGGATCTATTATAGGTGTATATTGAGGATCAAAATCTGTGTAATTTATTAAAGAAGAAGGAATATCAAGAGGATCTACATAAGGTACATATTTTTTTTGAATAAGATAATAAATCCATAAAATATTAATAGCATAACTTGTAAAATAACCATTTACTGAATTATTTACCCCACTTGTTTTACTCCAATCTTTTAATACAATAGCTCCAGGTCGTGCACATGGATGATTTAATAAATATCTTCGTAATAAATTTGAATTTCGTATACCAAATGCACGAAAACTAAGATCAAAATCTATATTATATAATTCTGGTCGACATTCATCATGTACAGGTTGTACTTTTGCTCGTAATGAAGGTGTCACCAAAGCTGGAGTACACATTGCTGCTCGAATAGCCGTTGTTGTACTATCCAGGGTCATAGACATTACATCCCCTGTACGATTCCACCAAACTTGTTGTACCCCAGTAGGTCCCACCGCCTCTCTTACACTTCCTTCTAACATTACTCGATCCTCACGTGAGGCGGTGGCGTTTAAAATAAAACGTACACTTCGTGCCACAACATCCTCCGCATCACGCCTCGCCACGGTAAGAATTGGGGCTGAGGCGTGATGCTTAATAATCGGCACCCGCGCATGACTAATAGGCTCCAAGTTTACAAATGAAAAACCAGCCCGGCGTAGCAACTCCGTGAGGGAGCGGACGGCGTTACGCTCGAGTGGGGGCCAGCTGCCCGCCTCCATCGCCGCCACATCCACCACCGCGAAGTCAATGTCGGCCATCCCATCCCACACCCCCATCGCGACAGAACTTCCAAAAATAAACACCCGCGCCCGCTCGTGCCAGCGCCGCACCACAATTTCCAACTGCGCTCTGGCCCGGTGTGCCTCGCGCATTTTACTCGCCCCGGCATCCCGCTGTGCTGCGATGGTAAATATTTTACGCCCCCACATTGTAATAGCAGCCCGGCGTGCTTTTAAAGCTCTACTCCATACTGGATTTAATTTCGCAGCAATACGACGTAGGCGGGCGTGGTCTGGTAATAACTCCGCATGCCTTTCTTCAGCGTGGGCCATTAATGCAGCGTGAGAAGTAAATACAACATGTGGGCATGCATCACAGGAGTATAAACGTGGGCTACTGGAGAGGAGGACATCATTATTATCATTATCAGGATCGGAACTATCAATAGGATCGGTATCATTATCATCATCGTCTTCTTCATTAGTATCATTATGGGTTTCACTCTCTGCAGAATGATGATCACTATTATTATTATTATCTCTCTGTAGCTTACCAAACCGACGTATTGACTGTTCAGTAGTATTGGAAGAAGAAGAAGAAGAATTAGATAAGTTTGTAGATTCACTATTCTTTATTTTTTTATTTTCTTCTTTTTTTCCTATTACATATTTATCTTTTTCCACTGTTAATGTGGTTCGTCGAACTGCTTCATCATCATCATCTTCTTCTACTACTCCTACCTCAATCTCTCCCTCTAAGTCATCTAATACAATTTCTTCTTCTTCCTCTTCAATTCCTTTTACTACAACTTTTGATAATCCTTCATTTATCTTTTTTTTCTTTTCCTTTTGTTGTTGTTCTTTTTGTTCTTCTTCTTCTGAATTTCCTTCAAAATCTTGAACCTCAGTCTGAAGTAGACGGCGATACTTACCAGTCATCACAATCTTTTTTTTTTAAGAAAAAAAACACAATAAATCTATAAAAATTATTTTTTTCTTGTTTATATCCGCTTCCCAAGGCACGTCTTTACTTAACGCTGCTAAAGAATTAAGAATTTAAAAGAAAGAAAGAATTAGAAAAAAAAAAAAATAAAAATAAATAAAAATAAAAATAATGGTAATAATATATATGATATATATTTTTTCTCTCCTCATTTTGTGTCTGTGTAAAAAATAGGAAAATAAAACAAAACAAAAAAAATTATATATATTTATATATATATTTATTTATTTAAATAATAATAATAGAGAAAGAGAGAGAGAGAGAAAAAAAAAAAAAAAAAAACATAATTGCACTGTATTTGGTGAATCATTACCAGGTATACACGTGACACATTTTCTAAATCAATAATAGAAAAGAAAAAAGCAAATTAATATATATATATATATATATTAATTTTTAACTCAAATGAGTCGACGCAGCTCCACTACAGCCATACCTACACAAGTCACCAATAAGCGTACCCGCAATCCAGCCCATAATCCACTATATCCCTCTTCCGCTATAATTGTACGAGCACAATCAATAATACCATTATATGGATTTTCTGTACTCGAAGCAGTAAGTTGCATGCGTCGGGTAAGAACTTCAAAAGGTTGAGTAAGACACCCTGCCACAATAGCAAGTCCTCGCGCCATAGCATATGGATAATTCTCTTGCACTGTACTAGGAAGTAATTGTAAAGCATAATAATAGGTTCCACGATACAAAAATACTGCCATAGCATCCAATCCAACACCTCGATAAAACCCACGATAACCCCAGCGGCGACGAATATCTCGTGCTGTTTCTGTAGCTGATTTATACTTGTAGGACTCTTCTTTTTCATTATTATTTTCTTCTTCGTGATTTTCCTCAACTGTTTCCTTCCCCTGCTTCTTATTCTTCTTGCCATCTTCAACATTATTATTATTATTATTATTATTATTATTATTTACTTCAATAGGCCCCACAATATCCGCCACATAGTTCGTCACAATTGTACTATGTACAGCTGTCACAGGGGCCGCCAGTAGCACCGCGGCGGAAGTTGTTATGAGTGAAAGTGTCACGTACACCCCCGCTGGCATCTCTTGCATGAAGTGTGCGGGCACCACCACCTCAGTGAGTCGCGCCACGCAGGCGGCACTTATTTCTTCTGCAACCGCGGATGGGACGGCGAGGACGGCGTCTGTTAAGAGGCCTCGAAATAACGCCCGAGGCCCCTCACACGCGCAGAGGCGGCGCAGGCAATTATAAACACCATTAAAACCCTCCGGTGGGAGGCGACCCGCTCGAATTAATTCCCCTTCAACTGCCCCGAGAACTGTGAGGCGATATGATGGGGCCATGAGAGCGCGCTGCAGGAAGGCACCAGTTAAGGAGGCAATCATATCTGCTAACACTTCACCACCTGATGGGGCTGAGGCGTATAATTGATTGTCTGCCATTTAGAAATAGTAATTCACGTCTGATATAATGATAAATATAATTATAAATATAATTATAATTTCTCTAATATAATGAGAACTATTAGTACTACAAGAGGTAGAAATAGTAAATTATAATAGGTATGAAACGCTCTCTCTTACTAAATATATGTATATAAAGATATATACTTTTTTTTTTCTTTTTTCACTCTTCACCTGCACGATAGGAAAATCAACACAGTCAAAGAATATGGATAAAGACTTACGGATTTAATTATTTTAGATATGTATATTTTCTTTTTTTATTATTATTTTGTAAATTAATTATTCGATTAGGATAATATTCTTCGTTTTACTCTCTAAACACCTTTCTCTATATGTACCTCTCCCTATCTTTTTTTTTTTTTTAAAGAGAAATAGATAATTAAGAAACAATAGGGGGAAAAAAATAAATGAATGAGCCCAGGAAAAAAAAAAAAAAAAAAACAATAAATAAAATAAAATAAGAATTATAATGCACTCATGTAGAAAGGCAAAGAAATTAGCCAAAAACAAAAAAAGAATAGAAAGATAAATGTGTGTATATATATATATATATATAATATTTATTATGTGGGAGTTAAAACGATTGCATCATAATATATAAAAAAAAAAAAAGCAGGAGGTTTAAAGAATAAAATACATATCCATTTTAAAATAATAATAATAATAATAATAATAATAATAATAATAATAAACAAACACACATACATACTCAATTTTGAAGATACAAACCATTACCTTAAAGAAGCGAAGTGATAAATAGAAATACAATATGAAAAAAATATAATATTCCCTTATTTCATTTCCTATCCCTCAATAGTATTTAAAAATAAAATTTCTTTTTATTTAGTTGTACCCCATTCCCCCCAAATATATATATATATATATGTATTAATCATAATGAAATAAATAAAGGGACGCTACTCAATGACGAATCATAGCTCTAAATAAAATATTACCCATATCCCATAATAAACGCATACGTAGTCCTGCCCAAAGTGCCGTAATTCCATCCTGACGTACAATATCCTTTGCGTATCGCCAGAACCAACGATATTTTTGTATTTTTCTTTTTTTTTGTTGTTGTTGTTGTTGTTGTGTTTTCGGCTCAACTTTTGTTGGAAGAATTGTCATGCGTGTACGTAAAACTTGAAATGGTTGAAATACAATACCACAAATAAGATGAACACCTAGGGCAGTAGCAATTATAGCTGTCATTCTTCGCCCAGGTTGTGGTACAAAATTTTGAATCTTTAATTCTATCTTTGGCATAATAACTAATTCTATTAAACGTAATGTGAGACTCTGTGCATAAACGGCGGCGATATCAACATCTAATCCGTTAAAAAGAAACCACTTCCACCCATATTTTTGTTGAATAACTTCAGAAACTTCTGAAGCAGAAATATATAAATATGCTTCTTCTTTATCTTTATTATTTGATTCATCATCTATACCTCTTGGAGCAATAATATCGGCAGTATAATTACAGACAACTGTATTTCTGTAACCAACAATTGGTGAAGCAAATAAAACACGTAATCCAGGAGCTGCGAGACCAAGAATAGTAGACCAATAAATTGAATTTAATCGATTCTGTAATAAAGTAATACCTAAAGCTAAAGAATTTTGAATAATATATGCAGGAAGAGATAGTATCATTTCTGTAAAACAAGCACGAAATAATCCTAAAAAACCTTCTTTAGTAATTATATAATAAAAACAACCACGAATACCACCAAAACCTCCACGAGGAAGTCTTTTATTTTTAATAAGTTCTCCTTCTGCACTTTGTAAAAGGGAAACACGCTTAATTGGAGCCTTTAGTATACTCAAAATAACTGAACGAGTTATATTAATAGCTATATTTCCTAACACAAGAATTAATTCATCACCAGGATTATTTTTTTCAATTTCATTTAAATAATATTCTGGATCATCTGGTTCATACTTTGGATTATGATTTAAAATTTCATTTTCTTTTGACATTATTTAAATATACTCTACTTATAATAAAACCAGCTAAATAATTAATAGCAATAAATAAAAAATAGTAAAGAAGAGAAATAAATAATAATAATAATAATTATTATTATTACAAGAACATAAACACACACACACAAACAAATAAACACACAAATATATCCATAAAAGATTATTCATTCTAAGAATAACTCAATATATCTTTTTTTTTTTATCTATTAATTATTTATTTTGTAAATCTGTGATTGCATTGTGAATATACCAGTCAAAAAATAAAAAATAACAATAATATCAAAAAAAAAAAAACTTAATCAATAAATGTACGAAGCAGAGAGTATCATTATTTCTACTTTTTACCTAAATGATCTTTCCCCCCTTTTATTTTCATATTATTATTATTTTCTTTTTTTTTTTGTATTGTATTATTTTTTCTCCTTCCTCCTCATCCTCCATTTTATCCTCTTCATCACCTAAAAGTTGTTGCAAAACACGCGTTACACGTTCATTACTGCTAATAGTTGTACCTTCTTTTTCTTTTAGAGCTTTTGCAATATCCAAGTGTCCAGCAATAGCACGACGCTCTTCAAGTGAAAGAGAATAAGACGCCTGTGAGGCATACTGCACCACAGCCTCATATAAACTATATTGAGTGGGGGATTCTCTTGCAACAATTTGTATAATCCGCGATCGTCCACTCACAAGGGTAACTTGCAATGCCTCCTGCCAACTCCCACACCACCGATCTCGTAATAATGTAATAATTGTATCTTCTTCTTTTTCTATATTTAAAGGTAATATTGTACCTGGTGTACTAGTGTCTACATCCCCTGTATTTGTTTCTGTCTTTATTATTATTTTTTCTATTTCTTTTTTTTTTTCTTTATTTCTCATTCCTTGCTTACTAACTTCTCGCAGCATTAGGCACGCCACATCGGACATAATATTATTAGAACTTAATACTCCACATTGTAAAAATTGTGCACACATATTATGTGAGGGCCCCACAGCATCCCCTACTCCAGCCCGCCACATAGCCCATAACTCTATTCCTAACTCAGGCCTCCCACTAACTCTTAAAGAATAAAGAGCCTGAGATAAAATAAAAGCATCCATCCCATGTGGAAGTAAAAAGTTCTCTAATACTTTCATAGCCTCCACCCAGCGTCTGGCGTCTGCTAATAACTTCATAATACGCCCACACTCCTGCAGGCCTACAAGATAATAATAATGATGATTATAGTGATAAGTAGAACTAATATTATTATTATTATTATTATTATTAATGGATTTTATATCCAGTGCAGATTGCTCCTGCTGCTCCTAGGTACGTTTCGCGTTGTTAAAAATATACATCGCCCCTTTCCATGCGGTGCCTTTTGTAGCTTTTTCACATGCCAGTAATGCTTTACGTGATCTATGTAGTGGGTCAGTAAGAATATGAGGAATAGCCTGTAATGCCGCCTCCCAATCACAATTATCAATACAATGACTTAATTCTCTAATAGTACGTATTTTGCTTTCTCTATTTGTTTTTCGTTGTATTTTTTGGTATTCTACTTCTTTTAAATTATTACGTGATGCGGCAATAGAATCACATGCTTCATATATTCCAATTTTTTTTTGATGCCACACAGAGTGCTTGTTTTCCAAATACAGAAAATAAATGTGGTTCTTGAGACAAGAGAAGTTCTACATATGTAACAACTTTTACAGGATCTGCTTTAAACTTTGGAAGTTTTTTTAATGCTGTTTTAACAAATGAGAAATCATTATATCGCTGTGCTAATTTTAAAAGAAGAAATATTCGTATTGCTTCACGTTTAGCTACTGGTATTAAAAATATCAAATCAGGAGAAATAAATAATTCATTATTATCCTCTTTTTTAATAGAATATGATGATGATGATGATGATGATGATGATGATGATGATAAACCTAAATCTTCTTTTGTTGATAATTCAGTTAAATTTTTATTTTCTATAGGTGATTTGAGTAGCATTAATTAAATAGCATAAAAATTATTTTGTTCCCAAAGTGAAAATATATATGTTTCCACAAAAGCAGTTATCATACTACTTACAGCATCAAGAGAACCATGAGAAAATTCTGCAGAAATATTTGCATTTTTTACCATACTTCATATGTAATAGAGTTATGTAATGATAACTATATAAAAAAAAAACATAATATCTTCAAATTGTCTTGACATTGATAAATATTGAGGTCCATAAAAACTCTTTTGTAAATCTGTAAAAGTTCTTTTTATCAAAATATTTAAAGAATCATAAAGATTTACTTCACGTAAAGCACGAGCAAATGGAAGAAGTAATTGTGGTGTTCGTAAAGAAAGATCTTTATAACATAATTCTTCATACCAATTAAATATTTCACTTACCCTTTGTCGTTTACTTGTACGAAATTCTTTTTGTTTATTTTCTCCTATAGATAAATCTTCTATAATGTTCTTCATTAGTAAAAAGCTTTGAGCAGAAGAATTTAGGTCATTAAAAAGTAATTTTTGTAATTCCCACATTGCACCCCAAGCATGTAAAGAAGGTAACCAACGCATAACCTCATTTATAAAACGGCATCGTTTTTCTTTTATAAATTTATTATTAGTTTTTAAATTATCTAAAGGACCAATAAAAAGTAACGCAATAATTCGGTTATGAATTCCTTTAAGAGGAATATTATTAGAATTTACAAAATGTGATGCTGGAAAAAAAAGAATATCAATAAGACTTTTTGCAATATCATAACGATGAAATAATCTACAATTATTAAGAGTATTTGTGCATACTTCTAAAATATTTTTCCAATTTTCAACTCCATCAACACAATTACTACTTTGAAAGAGAAACCAGATTTCTTTTAAAATCCATTCCCATTGAAAAAATTTATTTACTAGTAAAGGTAAAATATTATTTAAAGGTTTACTAGATTTATTAAGATTTTCTTCTTTTATAATACTAGTTGTCTTACTTTCAAATTCCCTATCAAAATTTTCTTTTTTCCAATAAAGAGGATTAATATTTCTCATATATTGTTCTTCCTCATGTAAGTCAAAAAGAATTCCAAATGCCACTTTATCCCATTTATTATTTAAATTTTTTATATTATTATGTTGTAGTGAAATACTTAGAAAATATTTACGATTGCGATCTACTATTGTCATTAACCCTGGAAGCCACCATCTTTTATGAAGATGTAATCGTAAATTATGCGTTAAAATTATCGGAAAATCAACATTTAAATCTTTAATTATAAAATTAGTTACAAGTTGTACAAAACGACGCCATGTTTTAATATCTTTATCTGGAATAACAGATACTATTCTAGTAAGAAGTTGAATAAAAAAATAATTATTTACAATAATATATTTACTTTCTATTTGAGATTCTATTTTTCGTTTATGTAATTTAGGATTTAAAAAAGGTGCTAGTATACGAGATAAATATTTTAAAGCAAACAAATTAGAATTTTCTACATTTACTTCATTTATTATTTTATCATCTCTTAAAGGAAATAATTGTTGTAAAACAGAGCAACGAAACTTATCAACATATTTAGATCCTAAGGAGGTTTTTAAAATACAAGTCATAAGAGGTTCATTCGTTGTAGAAAAATCATAAGAAGCTATTAAATTAAGGAAAATTTTATCAAAGTTTTCATCCTGCATTTTTTCTAATAATACAGTACCTATAGTTATAATAGTTATATCCTGATTAGATTTCTCTTGAACTTTTAATGATTGGGTCATAACTGTAATATCATTAACAAAAAAACTTTGATACATCCTTAGTCCTGATAATATTGGAATAGAATTCTCCAAGGAATATGCTAATGTCAGAGAAAATAAAAATTCAATGACAAATCTTAACTCTAAAGAAGTAAATACTCCAGCACTCTCACAAAACTTTGATTTAAATAATAAAAATTTTTTTACATCAATAAGACTTCTAAATATAGAATTATTATTGTAACTAGAATTTAATTTAAGAAACTTTTTCAAAGATTCTTTTCCATTTTTAAGTGATAATATTGATAAAATAGAATGTAAAGAAAGTTTTAAAAAATATATTGAAGAAGATGTTACCTCTTGTTTTGTAAAATCTGTCATAAATTGTAATAAAGTTAATAAAAATTATTCTAATTTTTCATCTAAATCAAGACCTTCCCCAGATAACGTTATCCTTTTCTTTAAATCAAAAAAATATGCATAAAAATTTATCCATTGCGAAAATTCCTCCAAGGGCAGTGTTTGTTCATTATTATTATTATTATTATTATTATTATTATTATTATTATTATTATTAGACAGTAATGCCATTTCTGCGAGGTCAAGTGCTTCTTGTGTTTTTTCATCCACAAGAATAGTGTAAACTGCAAATTTCATCATTAGTGTAGGTGAAGGAGCGAAATTAATAGCGTTAGATGCATTTCGCCAGAGAGCAAATGAAGCTTCTCCATAACCATGGAAAAGTAGTGAATTAATAATTAACTCACATCTTTTATTTGCATTTATAATTTTTTCATCTGAGTTTTTACTCTGTAATAGGGATATTAATGATGATGAGGATGATAAAGAAGAAATCAAATGAAAGACTTCTTTACACTCATTTTTATGTAATATTTGGGAAATTGAAGAAAATAAATCTGTGGTAGTAATTTCCTGTGAGCTTACTGGTGATAATTGAGTTGATTCTTCTTTTAGATTTGATGGTAAAGGATTATATACTTCATCTTCAGTACATTTTTTAACTAAATTCACTTTTTTATTCATATATCTACGATATCCAAAAATAATTCTATTATTTATTAACATTTTTCACATATTTGGACGAAAAAATGATTCATGACATCTACAAAATGAGAAAAGAGTAGTCAGCATTGATTACACTACATAAACCCCTCCTAATGACAAAGAAAAAAAGAAAAAAATAATAGAAAGAAAATTAAATAACAATAGTCCATATGAATGATTTCAACAGTGATAGCACGAAAAAAAAAAAAAAAGAATAGAGAGGAATTAATTACAAAAATCCAAATACAGACAAAAAGAAAAAAAAAAAAAAATACACAACAAGAAGGGGAAACATGAAAAAAACTTCTAAAACATTCTGAACATAATTTTTTCTCTTCATTCATAAATATGAAAAAGAAAAAAGGTTTTAAAATAATAATAATAAAGATAACTCTAACTACATTCATAATAAATACATTCAAACTGTATTTGTACAGCCATATGACATAAGCCACTCACCTGAGTAAAAAAAAAAAAAAAAAAAAAAAAAAACACGAGACATGTGTGTGTGTGAAAATGTGGTTTACCATTTTTTTTTTTTTTTTTTTTCTTAATTATTATTATCTACTTCAACATCAGTCAGGAAAAGTAAATGATATACAAAAGATAATCGGTTTTGCAGAAGAGTCTCGAAAGAAAAAAAAAGAAAAAAAAAAAAATCCACAATAAATAGAGATGATCATAACATCGTGAGTGTAATGACAAAAGCTGAACAAATCAAGACCCCTCAAAAATAATAACAAGAACAAGGAAAAAAATAATAATAATTGAACCTCTCAGAGAACTTCTTCAAGAAAAAAAAGGTTTTAATATTACCAAATACACAACTTTATATATATATTGTTCTTCTTGTTGCTAAAACACCAATACATTACGATTCACAAATGCAAACGCATTATTATTATTATTATTATTATTATTATCTAAATCTTACCTGTTCTGGTGTCTTCATTGATGACAATGCAGCTTCTTTGCCGATAGTTTGCGTCATATTTACTTTTCTGTACGTATCTAACGAAGGTAAACCAGATACTGTTGTATCTAAATGAGGTCCTCTAAAAGGTTCCGCCGTAATTTTACCCGTAGTCCATGGAGCATGAGTTGGCATAGACCACTTTGTACGTGTGTGCCAAGTACGAAATGGGCGAGCATGCTTTTTTACCCCACCTTCAATTAATGGATCTGGAATCCACTCTATATCATTTATAATTCCAGCAGGTTTACCAGCATAAAATGGTCCATACACTCTTTTTTTGCGTTTCTCCGCCTCTCCTTCCGGCATCCATGGTGGGCGGTCTTCTGGTCTGTAATTTAATGGACCTGCTTTTAAGTGAAAAATACGTCCACGATTTATTTTATCCTCGTATGGGTCCCCGATCCACTCAGGGGCTTGACCAAAGCCATCCACTTTACCAGCTCGTATGCCTCCACCATCGCCGTCTCTAAGGTCACGTGAAATGCCTCGCGCCACCGCCTTTTCATCGGGTGGGTCTGGAATATATGGGTAGGAACCAAAGAGTCCACGATTAAGTGGATTTTTTTTTGTAAACATTGCCGTTTTCCCTGGATGAGTAGGATGCTTTGTGGGTCGACCAGCTTCAATATCGAGTGGAATATTTCCTAATCCCCCCACCTGAGTTCCTTGACCTTTAGCAAAATCCATTCTATCCCCATCTGGGCGATTATTGAGACGATTGGGCTCAACAGAGGGCTTAAAATCACCACCTCCCCAGTATTCATACTGAAATTGTCCTCCAGCGCGAAGATCATGAAATGGACAACTTTCACGCTCTAAGTGATCTTTTTCACAATCGTAGAGGTGATGCCAGTTCGTCCAATGACGACGACCATCCCAATTTTTAGGTCGGAGATTATGAATAGTTTCAAAACGACCCTCAGTCATTTTTTTTTTTTTTTTTGCTCGGTTTCTACACCACCAAAAAAAAAAAAAAAAAAAAAAAACCACAACAATAAGAATATATACTTTTTATTTACTTTTCTTTATTCTTAAAGAAGTAGAGTAAAAGGAAATACCCAAGAAGAAGTCTAAAAAATCACTTCAAGAATAATAATATCTATTATTATTATTTTTTGCTTTGTGCTTATACTACCTTCTTATATATATATATATATATACCCTTTTTATTTTTATTAAGACAAAAGGAAATAAAAATAAATAAATAGATAAAGGAAAGTTTTCATGAAAATTGTTTTGCTCTTTTACTACATCTCTTGTATTAGAAACAAATCAAAAACAAAAACAAAAAAAACCCTAACAACTTAAAAGATTATAATAATAATACAACGATCAAAAATACTCATATTCCAATATATCTACTAAATCCGATAAATAAAAATGAAAATTCAATAGAAACTCTTTCCTTATTTACTACATCTTGAACTTTCCGATAAAAATAATCACCTTACTTAAATCTTTTTCCTTCTTGTAAGAAGTGACCAGACATTGGTTGACTTTCCGTAAACGATAGATATAAAGATTCCCCTCCACCACTTAATCGTAAAGTTCCAAGTGATTGCTGATCTGCAGGAGCTGATAAAGGTTGATACTCATCAATTGTAACGTCAAACCTCTTTTCAAACGCCAATTCTTCAAACTGATGAATACAACTTTCAAATACCTCACCAATAATACCATCATGAAGTCCGAAATAAGGCATTTGAGAGTCATACAAAGGTCTAAAAGTATCTATATACTCTGTTTGACTATCAAACATTTGCATTCGACGGTATCTATCTAGTTCAATTCCAAAATACTCTAATGTTTTTGTTGCTAATCTTGTTGTATTACGTTTAACATCACGATTAGACCAATGAACCATCTGAGTTTTATCAAATTTAGCTAAATATTCAATACTATATTCAGCACCAGATCCGAATATACCTAGTACTTTATCACCCATTGTCGCCAATTGGGTATCACTAGGTGGTTTTCCAGTATAAATACTATTATGTATAGCTAATGAAGAACATAATGAAGGAATACATTGAGATAAAGCTCCATGAACCCAAATTAATTTCATATCAGGAAATGTTTCATGAAGTTGTTCAATACTTAAAATAGCAAATGGACTATAAATTAACCACTGTGTACGTAATAAAGGATTTTTAGAACCATATTTTTGTTCTTCAATTGGATTATTTATAGGATTAACTTCTCGTAAAATACATTCTGAAAAGTGACCACATCGCCTATACCATTGAAATAATTTACAAATTCGCTTAATATATTCATAAACTGGTTTTTGATCTTCTTGTAAGCAATCTAAAAGATATTCATCTAATCCATGTAAAATACCCCATGCATATGATTGAGGACACATTAGTTGAACCATAATATCATCATCAATTTGATTTGATTTATTAGTTCGTACACAACGAAAATCAGGATATAAGTAATAAAACCATCTAAACTGTCTATCAAAAGCGTCACGTCTTTCTATATCAAGAAGAATAGAAGGTGCAAAACTATCACTTTGTTTTAAGGCTAAAAAAAAACCTGATCGAGAGAGAACATGTGCTGCATGATGTCCATTACAACGAGGTAAACCCATTACTATTACTGGTTCAATAATATTTTCTTTTTCTATTTCATGACCACTTAGGCGAAAAACCTCTTCTACTGCTAATCTTTCTGATAAAGCCAAAACCAGTCGTTGTCGCAACATAGATTTACCAAGACGTGAAGTGGAAGGTTTATTAGCACAAGCATCACATAACTTTTTCCACCATTTCCAATCAGGAATTGTCTCTGAAGATGAAGGAAAAGGAACGTTAATCCTTTTACAAGCATCTGCTAGAATTCTATCTAAAGAAAAAGAATCTGAAGTAGGTCCTATAGTAAAACGCTCAACTAACCT
Organism: Trypanosoma avium; assembly: GCA_030849755.1. NCBI lineage: Eukaryota > Euglenozoa > Kinetoplastea > Trypanosomatida > Trypanosomatidae > Trypanosoma > Trypanosoma avium. The sequence continues at coordinate 21,466 of JASANY010000747.1, forward strand.
CCGTGCTATAGGTCCCTTTCTAGTGAGATCTCTCACTCCTGACATCGTTTTTCGAAAAAAAACATATTAAAAGAGTCCTAACAATAATGATTAAAGTTCCAAACAAAAAAAAAAAAAAAAAAAGAAGAAACGAAAAAACAAGATGCATCTATTTTTTAAGAAAATGAGAAAAAACCATATATACATATAAGTATATCAAAAAAAATAATAATAATAATAATAATAAAACTACAGATATATATATATATGTATTTTTTTCTCTCCACTATTTCCTTCCCCTTTCTTAAATATGTTTATTAATATTTCTTTGTCATATTTTTTTGTTTCTCAGATCATTTCCCTCCAAATAAATATATATTCTTAAAAAAGCATTTCTGAATCTTACAATTATCATTCACCTTCCTAAATGAAAAAAAAAAAAAAAATATAAAAGAAGAAAAAAAAAAATCATTTTTGCTCTTAATGAATGTAATAACAGTAATAATAACAAAAGAGTTATGTATTACGCATTTAGGAGCAAAGCTATAAATAAAACGTTATCTAAGAAAATCTTGCTCCTTCATTAAATGTCGGTGTAACAGTCTTGTAATATTGCTTTTGAATTGAAAAAATAGTTGCAAATACCAAAGAAGTTCCAAGAACAAGAACAAGCATTGTTGGACCACGTGTATCATCATATCTCATAGGTTCACGCATATAAATTTTATTTGCTCGATCTCTAAAAATAATTAAAGAATATACCATAAATACAATCGAAACAGGAAGCAGAACTAAACCTGCTAATTCAGCGGCATTACTTGAGGTATCACCGAAATTTAAAAGAGTCAAAGACATCATACCCACCATAACAGAAATTGATAACCATTTAAGAAAGGTTCTTTCATTGGCGAAGAAAGTTTTAGGATCAATTTTTTGCGGAACACAAATTCTTTTATCACTTACAGATCCTGTTAAATTCCTTCCCCCAGGTCCTTGTAAATCTTCATACTTTGCATCCCCATCTGCTTCTCCATCTGCCCATGGTTTTGCCGCCCCTGAAACACAACAAATAGCTGATAAACCCTTTCTAAAAGCGTCAGACATTATGGCTAATATTAATATTTAGGAAATCCTAAAACCTTTTCTTTTTTATTTTATTGAATAAACAAGAAAAAAAATAAAAAAATAATATAAATCATATTAAACAGGAATCTCCCATCCTCATACAATAATAATAATAAATTTCACAAATGAATATATATTACTTGTTTTTTTTCTTTTTTCCTCTTTAAAGGTGAACAAAAACACTTCTTTTTAGTAGGACATTAATTAGAAGCGTATTATTTAAGAAAGTTAGGTATTTCCCCTACCCCCCCCCCCCCCAAAAAAAAAAAAAAAAAAAACATATTATATTTATATCAAAAATCGCTTGATAGTACAAAAATTTGCTTATCATTAAGAAACGATAACTTAAATGATAACAATAATTTGAAAAAAAAAAAATAGCAAGAATATATATGTTCCATTAAAAAAAAAAAAAAAGTGGGGGCTAGTTTACCCCTGGTACTTTCTACAAAAAAAAAAAAAAAAACTAGTACTAGAGTCATGGAAATCAAATATATATATATATATTTAAAGACATACAGCGTATAATGATCAGAATAACTAGGGTTGAAAAAGGAGATAAAATTTTATTAAGCCTAAGAAACAATAATAATAATACCTTGCAGGAAAATAAAATGCATTCTACATCAAAAAAAAAAAAAAAAGGAGCAACTAATTCAACTAGTTTCTCTGGGTCCCATAATCTAAAAAATATATATACCAAACTCCAGCCCAAGAAGAAAGTAAAATAATACTAACTCCAAAAACCATTTTATTTGATCATATATTTATGTTATAATCTCCTTATAATATACTAGATAGAAATATTAAAAAAAAAACAAAAAAAATCATTAAAGACAAGTTCACAATGAAGAAAAAAAAAATATATATATATATGTATATATGCAATAATCCGATAGGAAAAGAAAAAATCAATTCAATATTATAATCAAAAGTGAGGTATAATATTCTTATTAAAGGTTCCATTCCATGTTTACTTAATATATATATATATTTAATAAAAAAATAGAATAATAAAATCAAAGTAACCTATCCGTTATTCTTTTTACCATTTCTTTAGTTTGTAAACGTTGCTTTCCTTCTTCTCCTAAAAATGATAACATACCTAGACTAAAAACAGTTGCAACTTTAGTTCTTTTAAAGTACCAATCATAACTAAGTGATCCTTCATTTAGAGAAGGACTACTAGATAATGGAATTCCTGTAGTAAAATAATGCCAAAATTGTTCTTCATCTGTTTTATTTTCTATTTTAGGATCAATTAAAGATTTTTTATTTAAACCTTCTTCCAAAGTAAAAGAATATTTAAGACGAGATTGTAAAAGTATATTTCCAGATTTAATTATTATTCCTAAGTTTTCCATACGTTCAGCATAATAACAAGTTGTATCTACAAATTCTGCTACATTTTTAATAGCAAATGGTACGTTATTTGGTTTCCATTCCAAAGATACTGCATCTGGCCAATGATCTACATATGGCATTAAAGCATTAAATTTAGCTAACATTGCTTCTTCAACAACATTCTTAACTCCAGGAGGTTTGTATTTTCCTAAACTATAAAGTTCACTATTTTTAGAAATAGATTTAAGAATAACAGATTTATTAAAACAATTTTCTAACCTTTCATAAGCTACTTTATTACTGGTATAAACAATATGCTCAACCAAAGCTATTGAAAATCCTCTAGGAAAAAAATTATTAGTATTAATATTCATTAATTTACCATCTATTTCCTTGATGTTTTTTTCTCTAAATGCTTGAATTGAAATTGTCATTAGGCTCGAATTTTTAAAACCATATTTTGGAACCAATTTCGCACCTTCCTCAAGAATTTTTGTTCTAAAACTATTTAAAAGTGCGGTATCCATGTCTTGTTTTCTTTTTTTTTTTTTTTTCCCTTCTTGCACACACGCGAAGCCACAAACCACCCTTATGAGATAAAGTAAGAAAGAAAAAAAAAAAGAAAGGAGCACAAGAAAAAAAAAGAAAATTTTTCAAAAGAAAAGAAAACAACTAAGATTCACCCTTGGCAGCCCAACTTATTTATTCATTTTTTTTTTTTTTTTTGCGGGGGTTGGGGGGGAGCTCTGGACGTGCGGGTCCGGGCAATCCCCCCCGAAAGCGAGAAAAAAAGGAAGGGAGGGAGCGGCCGCCTCCCTTTTCTTTTTGTCTCCCCTTCTTTCCCCTCTTGGGCGGGGCCGCCGCCCTCGCGATGTTCGCTCCCGGCGCGCCGGTGGTCGTCTTCCGGCCCATTTTTACTTTTGTGCGGGGCCCCTTTTTTTTATTATTATTTTACTTTGTTTTTTCTTTCAACATGGGTTATTTACCCAAAAACTGAAGCGAAGAACGGCGGCAACAAAAAAAGGCATGGAAATTAGAAAATAGTCTATATGTACATAAAAAAAGAGAAACTTTGCTTATACTTTTTGTTATATTCGGGCATTTTTTTTTTTTTTTTGATTTTTTAAATACTATTTGTGGATGCAAAATTAATATTTTTATAAAAATTTGATATGTGTTAATTTTTTGTTCTTATTATTTCTCTTTTTTAAATAAAAATTCAGTATTATTTGATCTTTTTTTTTTTATTATTTACAGGGGTTCTCTAATTTTTTTTTTTATATATCTAATTAGTATTCATATATATATATATATATATCATCCTTGTTTTCATTGATATTATTTCTTTTTTTATTCGAGGTTTTTCTTTATTTATTTTTATTTAAAAATAGATCTTAAGGTTTTTTTTTTATTATTATTCGTAGAGTTTTTTTTTTATATTTTTATAGTTTTTTTTTTTTTTTTTTTTTTACCACTTTTTAAAGGAAAGTTTTTTTTTTTTTTTTTATATATATGGAAGACTCCGAAGTATCAGATTTATTAGAACGACGCGATGTGTCTACTGATACTATAATTGAAGAACTTAAAGCACTTGCTAGGTCTATGTTAGAATCTACTGAAGCTGTACGACAAAAGACACGTAATGGAGAAGGTTTTAATTCGTATGGAGCTCTTTTAAGTGCTCTTGACTCATCTACTCCAGTTACCAAAAAAACAATAGATTCTACAGTTGTCCAAAAACATCATGATCCTTTGCATGGTTTTTCTTTATCGAAAAAAATCGATGAAGATGAATTAGGTTTTAGTAATATTGTAAATCATTCTATTTCTACTGTAAATATTGATAAGAAAAATATAAATGCTAAGGATATAAATTATCAAAATGAATTTGATTCTCAAGAAAATAATTCTGTATATGAGGAAGAAAATATTAATGATGATGATGATAATGAAATTATTGAAGAAGAATCCATAATAAAAGGGAAAAAAAAATCTATAAATTCTCGTATAACAGCTATTGATTGTTCTGCAGATTCTGATGATAATATTTATGATGGTGTTAAAACACGTGTAGTTTTTAAAGCAGTAGATCCTGTACTTTATCAAGAAATAAGTAGTTGTACTTGGCAACCTGAATTACTACGCTTAAGACTTGAAACAGGTGAAACTGTTGAAATTGGAAGTGAAGATGAAGAAGAGGATTTTATAGATAATAATGATGATAAAGAAGATATTATTAAACCTGGGACAAAAAAAGTTTTTCGTGTTCCATCTTTTCCTTTTGGAGGTGGTGTTACTGAAATACAAGCTCAAATATTAAGTAAAATGTTCAGTGATACTATTCGTCGTAGAGGTTTATCTACTTCTATTAAACCTTTACATATTACTAAAAATAATTTTATAAATTATGAATATGAAGAATGTGCTATAACAGAAGAAAGTCGTAAATTATTTAAACCTATATCACCTTTTGAATTTGTTGTAGAATTAGAGCGTGAAGTAGTTTTTGATGCAGTTCGTGCACGTGAAGAACGTCGTCGAGAATTTCGTCGTTTAGCTAAAGAAGGTAAAGCTCCTGTAACTATGGGTTCTTTTGATCTTCGCGTAATTATGGATCCATTAAAAACTGGATTTGAAGAAGAAAAAACTTTTCCAATTGAACGTGGTACTATTATTGCAGATCGTTATCAAATTATAGGTTTATTGGGAAAAGCTACTTTTAGCCGAGCTGTTCGATGTTATGATTTACATGATCCTATTTATGATGATGTTGATGATGATAATAATAATAATAATAATAATAGTGTTGTTGAAGCTGATAAAGTTGAAAATATATTATCTAGTGATTTTGAAAATAAAATTGATAATGAAAATAAAGAAATAGGTGATGGAGTTAAAAAGAAAAGAATTACAGGTTATTCAGAAGTATGTTTAAAAATTATTAATAATTCAAAAGATTTTTTTGATCAATCACTTGATGAGATACGTTTACTTACTCTTATAAATAAATATAGAGATCCTGATAAAGCACATGTTATTCGTCTAATTGATTCTTTTTATTATAAAGAACATACAATGCTTGTAACAGAATTACTTTCAGATAATCTTTATGAATATTCAAAATATAATCGAGAAGAAGAAGAAAATTTTTATTTTACTATTCCTCGTCTTCGTCGTATTGCTCGCCAAATTACAGAAGCCCTTGCATACGTACATAGTTTAAATCTTATTCATGCAGATTTAAAACCTGAAAATATTCTTTTTGTTTCTCATCGACGTTGTATAATAAAAGTTATTGATTTCGGTAGTAGCTGTTTTTTAAGTGATCACTTAAGTTCTTATATTCAAAGTAGAAGCTACCGTGCACCGGAAGTTATATTGGGATGTGATTATGATGGAAGAATAGATGTATGGTCTCTTGGTGCTATTTTAGTAGAACTTGTAACAGGAGAAGTTCTTTTTACTTCTGAAACTGTTCCTGAAATGCTTGCTCGTATTGTTTATGTATGTGGTCAACCCCTTCCAAGACGAATGTTATGGGAAGGAAGGCATACTTCTAAGTTTATAAATAAATTTGGTTGTATTTATGAACAAGGTAATAGAGATGGAGAAGATAATGGAGAAGATTCTTCTTATTATTATCTTTATACTCCAGTACCACAATCAATAAAACTTATGAATACAAAGGAAAATAAAAATAATAATGATGGTGAAGATAGTAATAAAGAAGAAGAAGAAGAAGAAAAAAATACATATCTTGGAGAGAGACCATTTAGTGTACTTCGAAAAAAGTTAGCAGATAATAATCTTACAGACAGTGATTTTATCTCTTTTGTAGAGTCTTGTTTAACTCTTGATCATAAAAAACGACCGAGAAGTAAGGATCTTCTTTCTCACCCTTTCCTTAAACAGTCAGATTAAGAGAAAATTTGATTTAAGTATGTGCGAGAATTATTACGTAGAATGAAAACGGGATGTGATAAGACGAAATAAAAATAGAATATATTTATTATTATTATTAATTTAATTTTTTTTTTTTTTTTTTTTTTTTTGTGGTGTGCGTAGGTATATTTAAGTTAAAAAAAAAAAAAAAGAAAGGAAAAGAATATATATATATTTTTTGCTTTTAATGGAGTGTATGCATTAACATATAAAGGTGAATCGAAGTTTTTACGCTATTAGTGATTTACTGTTTTTCCTTCGCGTAGAGAGAAAGAAAAAAATTGAAAAAAATACATAAATAAAAGGAATAAAGAAAAGGGGTAAATGAAGTCTAATAGTTCTCTATTTCTGTGTTTATTATTTCTAATTCATTTAAATGTATTACCTATCCAGAAATTTATTTTATTATTATTATTATTATTTTTTTTTTTTCTCTTTTCTATTTTTCGGGATTTTTCAGATTTTGATAGATGGAATACATTGTGAGGAGTTTCACTTTCCGAATCGTATCTGAGGCTTAAAATGAGTAGAGACTTTTAAAAAGAGAATTCTTTCTCTGCACATTCCGTAGCATCATTAAAAATAAATATTTCTCTCTGTCTTTTGCTCTTCCTGCATATTAAAAAAAAAAAAAAAAAAAATCCCCCCTTTTTTCCCCTTCTTTTTTTCTTTCTTTTGAAGAAAAGATTATATGATACAGATCTAACTGAGTGTGGAGTGCATCATTCTGTACTAAGTTAGGATTTTTGAGATTTAAAAAAAAAAAACTTATTTTATTTTATTATATATATTTATTTATTTTCTTCCTTATTATTATTATTTTTTTTTTTTTAGGTTTATTTTTCTTTTGTAAATCATAGTATTAATTTATGCGGTACATATTTATATTGTATGGTTTTGTTTTATACATTTCTATTACAATTACAGTTGTTGCTTTAAATGGTATTGAATATGGCTCACAAAATTATTATACTCAACCAAGAAGTAATGATAAAAAAATTCATGGAGGTATGCTAAAGCAGTATACAGGACATATTCATTGGATGAGTTGGAAAGAACTAGTTTACAGTGTTCACAGTGCTAAGTGTACATTGTTAAATGAAATTTCTTATTCTTTACATCACGAAAATAAGACGAGGACTATTAATAACGAAAGTAAATTAGAAAATTTATCAAGAGCTTATTCCGCATCTTCTAGTAGAATTTGTCATTTACCAATAATGTTATTTTTTCACCGAGATGACTGTCCCGCTTGTCAAATATTTCTTCAAAACTTGGGAGAAAGTGCAGAATTTGAACTTTTAAGTGAATATATGAGTATGGTAGCTGCAGAGACAGTAGATGAAATGACAAAATATTTTCCTTATCCTAGACCCAGATTTTATAACAAAGCTTTCTCTTTGACTGGGGGTATAAAAAAGGTTATATTAAAAAAAAAAGAGGTAGATGCTGTACAAGAGGCTTTTATGAAACAAGGTGAGTATTTTCCTCGTGTTTTTTTCTTATTTCCTCATAATGGTAGTGTTATGCCTATTTTTAATTCCGGTGTAGACTCTGATCCGTTACATTTAAATTTTTACATTGATGCATATTCTTTAGTGGATAGTATGATGACTGCTCTAAAGATGATGAATGAAGCTGTAAACTTTGCTGAACTATAATTATCATTATTTACTGGGTGACCAACAAGATCCCTCTACTTACAATAATAATAAAAAATCAAAAGAAAAAAAATTTATCTGAGTGAAAGATAGAGAAAAAGACGAAGGTTTAAAATATGGTGTTTCTTTTTATTTTTTATTTTATTATTTGCATTTTCAGTTGATTTATAAATATAATTATTTATTTTTATTATTACTTTCTATATATATATATATATTTTTTTTTTTTAAGAAGTTAATAATCAAGTACTCAAAGAAAACGAAGGGTGTGGGGGAAAAAAAAAACCTGGAAACTAATAATATAATTAAAAAAATATATATATTTTGTTCGTACGATTAAAAAAAAAAAAGAAAAAAGAAAAAGAAAAATTATTACTAGGATGACATCTCCAAAGGAACCAGAAATGTTTTCACCAATTTCTGCAAGGGGAAATAATGATGATGAATTTACTATTTTTATGCGTCATTTTGTTGCAACCATTCTTCCTTACGGTGTGGTATTTGGATCTATCTTACTTAAAGTTCCTCAAATTGTAAAGGTTTTACAAAATCGCAGTGCTGATGGAATTTCTTTTATATCACTTTGTTTTGAAATGACTTCTTATGTTATTACAACTAGTTGGGGTATTGCTCAAGCACTAAGTTTTAAAGACTTTGGAGAGAATATGTGTATTATGTTAGAAATGGCTTTACTCTTTATTTTGGTTGGATACCTACAAAAAAATATGAAACTTACTTTATTGGTATTTATAATTGAATCTGCAGCGTTAGCTGGAATGTCTGTTGGAATGATTCCACGGAATATTCATGAGTGGTTATTAAGTGTACAAATTCTTTTCGGTTTAAGCAGTCGCGTTCCTCAAATTATTATGAATTATCGAAATCAATCAACTGGACATCTTTCTGTTTTAACTTTTTATTTGGCTATGGTTGGTGGAATTTCACGTTTATTAACGACTTTTCATAATGTCCCTGTGGAAAAGGGTAAACATGTGATGCTTACCCAATTTGCTATATCAGTTGCACTAAATTTAATAATTATTTTACAGATTTTAACTTTAAAAGAGAAAACAGAAAATAAACTAAGAAAAGAAAAACAGAGAATATTAAAAGATGAAAAGAAGATGCAGTAATCTCTAAACAAAAAGGTTATAAGATAAAATAGGAAAATATTAGATGGGTCAATTTTTTTTTTTTTTCTTAATTTTACTGAAGGGTGTACTTTGATTCCTATATCTCACACTAACATTCTTTATTCGGGCTTTAAAAAAAAAAAAAATAATAATAATAATAGTAATAATAAAAACGATTATTTAAAAGCCATCAAATACTAAGTATAAGCCTATCTGCTACCGAAAAAAAAAAAAAAAAAAAAAAAAGAAAATGAATAGCATTAGAGGTTTACAAGTGTCTTTTTTTTTTTTTATATATATACTTTACTATTATCTCTTCTTTATTATTTCTTTGTTCCCTTCCTATTTTATAATGCATTTCTACAATGTCTTAAAAAATAATAATAATTATTATAATTTTTGTTTCATTTTTTCTTGTCCTTTATTGACTGAAAGTAATTTTTTTTTTTTTTTCTTATATAATTTTTTCTTTTATTTTTGTACTAAATAAATAGTGCAGGAGACATTAACGTATTGATTACTACTAATTCTGTAAAACAGTACACCACCTCCTCTTTCCCTTAGCGAAAAAATATATATATATATATAGTAATAATTATTTAGTAATTTCATTTGAAAAAAAAAAAAAAAATAATAAAAAATAAAAAATAAATTCTGTATGACAGTAGATGCCGGTTAGAATTAAACCTCCATCATCATTTTCATCAGAACTTCCAAAGCAAGCAGCAAAAATAGAATTTATAAAATCATGTAAATCAGAATTAAAAAAATTACCATGGACTATTTCAACTACTGAACTATTGTATTCAAAAATGCACTCTTTTAAATCTTCACTTACCTGTTATGAGTTTCTACGTAAACGTCATCTTCCTATAGTTGATGAGGCTATTATGTCTATTTATCTTCGCTCTTATGACACTTTCTCTGAAGATAGCTTAAGTATATCAGAGAAATGTAAAACATTGTATTCATCTTCAACTAATAATAATTTTACTAATTCTAATATTTCTAGTTTAACAATAACTGAATTAAGTAAAATTCAAAAAAATGATTTTCCTTTAAAATCAATTTCTCCTTTATCTTTTCTCTTACATAGTTGTAAATATCAACTTAATCTTCGCCCATTATACTATCGACTTCGTTTTATCTTACAAGGTATTAATAATTCTTCTTCACCATAATTAATGTGTGATAAAATTAATAAAAGTAATACTAAATATAATGAAAATAATTTGAAACCTTTTTTATTACAACTATTACCTATTCTTTCATCACCTTGTGCTATTCTTAATATTTCTCTTTAACATAATATTCGTAGAGAACGATGGAAAGATGTATTACGAACTATTAATAATGTCCATCAATATAATCTTATACAACCATATGTTAATGCTCTTCGTAAGTCGCGTTCACAAATTAATAATTCAGAGGTATTTAATGATATTAATTTTGATACATACTACCGAGTTTGTTTTGAAAGCCCTTCCCTTATACCTTTAATTAATATGATGCTTGAAAAATGGGAAATATACATGATAAGAATAAGAGGAATGACTGAGTCACAACGTATATTAAGAGGTATTTCTTCATTATCTATATCAAATGATATTAATATTAATACAAAAAATAATAATGAAACTAGTGAAGATTTGATTATTGATAAAGCTGATTTCGATATGGATATGCATGATAGCAGTAATAATTTTATCTTATTATTACCAGAATTAATGCAGAGTAGTTTACATGTCTTGCAATTTACTTTTCTAACCTCTATCTATGGAAAATGCAATAATGATAATGATCAGATATCTGATGAGGAGCAAGAATTGTATCATCGCCTAACTGAAGTAACTACTCGAATAGCAGATTTTACATTTTGTTATTCTTTAGCAACATATTGGGCTAATATATTTGAAAGCGATATCACAAGTAAAATGAGTTTTTTTTTACCTTCTATTGCAACACAAGAGCTTTTGCTTACACGACTTCTTCTTCGCGCTTCATCATGTAAAGTAGTTTTACAAGTTTTAATACGAATGGAGACTATTATCATCTAATATGTATTATCATTCTAAATATCATTCATTACCATTAAATAAGGTGAATACGGCTTTATTTTGTCCAGAGATTGTCTCAGCCTTAGCAACTCGGCTTCCACCTGAATTATTTCTACAAGAAATTGTTTCTAATTGTTTAAATAGTACTAACATAATTTTTAATAAAGATGTACGAAAGATTGTTAGGGACGCTCTTTATCGGGGTAAATTCTATAATGAAGCCAATAATTTCTTGATTAATCAAGCAAATCTGGAACTCAGCGTATTGAGTGACGTAGAAATTTTAAAACCCTCTAAAAACGGATTTACAGACCTTGTAGAAGAATATCTTGTACAACAATTATCAATTAGTGAAAAAGTACAATTTATCTCTGGTATTTTTCTTTGTGTTGGTGAATCACGATACGCATCTGTTCTTAATAATTTAATGTATTTAGTAAATAATGAACTTAAAAGTGATAGTAATACTTTTAGTACATATACAAGTACTTTATCTATAATTACTGAAGTTATCTCTACATGGATTACGAAAGATAAATGCCCTGGAAATGCTGCATTCCTCCTTCGTGAGTTATGTCGTGTGCTTGATACAAATGATATTACTTCTATTAATAATGAAATTTCTGAAAAGGAAAATTATTTACATTTAAATGCACAAATAATTTTACAGCAAGTGTGCACTGTATTTTTTCAAGCCATAGCAAGATTAGGGTTTATAGATGATTGTATTAACTCTAACAATTCAAAAAAGAGTAATACACCACTTCAGTGATTAAAGTTATTGGCTAATATTCCTCTAAGTCTCTTTAATGAGTCTACACTTGTGGTATGGCTTTTTTGGACCATGCGAGCGTTAATACAGTGGGAGGAAACACCACAGTCCCAATCTACGTCTACAATTATCATCACCACTACAGAAATAATAAATAAGGAATTCCTACGAGCTATGGGGAATCTAAGTCTTTCCTTAAAAAATTGTGACCCGAGTTCAGTACTCCCACCGATGATATTAAATTGGATTGTTTTAAGATCTAGTATGCCGTGGGGTGAGGCCACCTCTTGGATAGCGACACACGCCGGCGTAGAAGTTTCACACAATCGTCGATTTATTTTTCTTCGTTTACCACTTGAGATTACAGCATTTGATACCTTGGTAAATCCACAGTCAAAACAAAAGTTATTTTTTGCCGTAGAGAATGAGTTGCAAAACTATATTTTTTTAAAAAATGAATGCTGCTGTCGATTGAGCAACAAGACGAACTCAGAAATAGATAAAAGTCTAATCAAATTATTTGCGGCGATTCGTTTCACGATTCTTCGAGTATGGTACTATCAAGCTAAAGCTTCTCAGCATGCAGTTTATAAAATCTCTGATTCTCCTCTATCTCCATCTGTAACCGATACCTCTTCTTTACCTCCCACTATAGAGACAACTTTTAAATACAATACACCAAAAGTAAACTGTAAATTTGTCTTAAACTCCTTACAGGATACATATCGGTGTTTATGGAAGGATCAACAGACTCCATATCGCCAAAAATAATAGTAGTACACTATCATAACCGTCTTTAACCCCCCTCCCCCAGAAAAAAAAAAAAAAATTAATAATAATAATAATAATAGAAAATATGAGAAGTAAGAAGTGAACAAATTGTTAGGTTATCTTAAAATCAAAATAAGGTGTTTTTTTTTTAATCACCCACTCACATAAAAAAAAAAAAAAAAAAAAAAAACACCTTATTTTAATTTTAAATTTTTATATAACAAAAGCAGAAAAAAGAAAAATATATCAACTATAATCCAAACTTAAAAAAAAAAAAAAAAAAAATACTATCATATTCTATGAAAATGTAAAATTATTTTAAAAAGATAAATATTATGATACTTAGACTTGGTTATTTTATTTTTCTATTAATACATTTTTTTTTTTTTATGTTTTTAAAAAAGAAAAGAAAAGAAAAGGAATAATCTCGAAAAAATGGTAAAAACAAAAAAAAGATTATTACTATATAAAGTTGTCTGTGCGTGTGAGGCCTCTTAATTCTCGTGAGGGAGGTGATAGTGGTAATGTTGTGGTGAGTGCAGATCAACATAGCAGTCAAGTGAAGTTAATTTCTCCTAAGACCACTAAGGATGCAAAAGGTGCTACTAGTATATTTCAGTTTGACAATGTTTTCTGGTCGTTAGATTCCCCAGATGAG
>JASANY010000748.1:0-35020 GCA_030849755.1 Trypanosoma avium
AGTTATCAATTTCAGTCTTTGCTGGTGCATACTCTTGATTTTAAAATTATCTTAATGACCAAAAAAAAAAAAAAAAACATCCATTCTTTACGCACAATCTTCGTCGTGGCGTTTATAATGGGAACAAGAAAACCCCCCCTTCAAAATGGGGATCGAAGGAGGGCACGAAGAATTAGAAATTCGGGAGGTACTCCCGGCATTATCCCAGAACTTTAACCCCACATGGTTAAGAATTTTTTTTTTTAAAACCCCATTATAGTTCTTGGGCGTGGGGGGCCTTATGCTCTTTAGGCTTCTCAGCTTTAATGCCAAGTTTGCCGTCTTTCCACCCACCCGTAATTTGGAGTTTCATCGGCAATTTGTGTGCCGATTTCTTTCTATTCAGTGGGAGGGGATCCAACCAAAAGGCATTAAAAAAAAAAAAAAAAAAAAAAAACAGAAAAATTGAAAACACTCCTATTTCTACCAAACGCACACATTTGATACAGAGAAGGAAAGAGGTATACAAATTATTAGAAATCAAGGATAGGAAAAAAGGCAGTAGTATAAGTGACCCCTCTTTTTTCCTTTCTTTTCATAAGCTCCTAAAAAAAAAAAAAAAAAAAGAAAAGACAGTATATATAAAAAAAACAACAACAACTACGGATACTCTATATTGCCCCCCCCCCCCCCTCTTACTCCTCCTTTTCTGCGTTCGATGCATGAATGAAAAACCCACTTCTTTAAAATACATATATACCGCTCCTATTGGTTAGATTCGCCGCATGGAGTTCAACTAGGGTATATACATATGGATATTTATATACTATTTAATACTAGGATGGGTAGAAATCCTAAACTATTCTACAGATAATATAAGTTTTTTTTTTTTTTTACTATCGGATAAGCTGCTTCCCAATGCGTATTTTAGGGGGAGCTAAAACCAGAAGGGGGGGGGAGGGAGGAAAGCATAGACATGTGCACTTAAGGACTACGCCATTCCCAATCCAACTGCACATGATCCTTGGTAAATAAGTTAATTTCAATAATAATATAAAGTTGTAATTTTGTAGAATGATTACCTGATTCATCTACTGTAAAAGCTTGAAGTGATTTTTCAACACGAACAAAGGGTAAACGATTTCCACGACTACGACGTTCAATTCGTACTATCATTCTCCTTTTTATTTCATTTTCAATATAATTATTATCAATTTCTTTTCCATTTTTATCCTTTTTTACATGTGGTTCACCAATATAAACTGCTTTGGATTCAGAATGAGAAGGTGTACAAAATTGTGCATGTAAAAGTTCTACTGGTAAAGCTAAAACTGTTTGCTGAGCTGTTAATATAGCAAGACGAAGAGCTTCAGATATTTCATTTTTTTTAATCATTTCATCATAGGCTAATCTAACTTTTCCATAAACATCCCAAACAGTAGTTGCAATTTTAGAAGTAAAACCTTTTATTCCCCATGATTCATTAAAGTTATTACGATTACTACTACTGCTAATAATACGAGAAGGTTGTTCATCATAAGCATTTTTTAAAAGATTTTCTATTTGTTGTAATGCAATTTTAGCATCATCACATGGGGTCCCATCAATTAAAAGAGTTTCACGGGATATATCACGTTCAAACTGTGCCCAAACGAGAGGCCATACACCTTCTTCAAAGAGTGATGGTCGAAGTATTTTTAAATTTGAATTTTCTACTTCTTCTGTTGCATTAACTGTTGTAGGAATAATACCACCGCCGGGTAAAGAAGTTTCTTTACTAACATTAGATAAACGATTATTTTCTGCCATTCGAGTAAAACTTAGTAATGCATCCATTGTAAATTCATCACGTTCAATCAGAAGGGTTCCTCTCTTTTTTTCCATACTTTCTACAGCTTCCTCTAATGAGGGTAAATTCTCACGTAAAAAGTCATGAACACATTCCTGTGCGGAAACTAAAGGGCGGAGAACATACGTAAAGCTCTCTTTATCCATCGTTAAAAAAAAAAAAAAAAAAGAAACACTACCCAGAATAACAAATAATAATAATATATAAATTTATATATTTTCCTTCAAAAAAAAAAAAAAAAAGAAGATAAATACAGAATGTAGCTTATCAGTAAAATGAGAAGACACATTCGCCAAAAAAGAAATTAATGTAAAAAAAAAAAAAAAAAACAGAGAGAGAGAGAGAGAGAGAAGGGAGAAGAGAAAAGTGGAAGCGTTTGCGCAGCTAGTAAAAGAAGAAGAGACAGAGAGAAAGGAAATAAATGAAATAGAAAGGGAAGGAGGTAGGGATTAAAAAAAAAAAAAAAAAAAAAAAAAAAAAAAAAAAAAAAAAACACACACAATTTATTTATTTTTCTTACACCCCCCTACCCCCACCCTCCCTTCCCTTTCGTTCGATTAAACGTTTAAATTTCTTTTTATATAGGAAATACAAAGGAAAAAGTAAATTATATATATATATATATTCCTTTTCGTTTTATTAAAGCAACTAAATTAATTTACTATTTCAACAAAAATATCTTTCATGGTTCTTTTTGGAGCTGTTGCAGGAAAGTGTCTATGCCTAATCAATTCAGCAACTGTCAAAATTACTGTACCAATAGTTATTAATGTAAAACCACTTACGGTTAAAGCGAAACCAGATGATAAAATATATTTCCTTCGATGATACTCAATAATTCCATTACACCAACTTCCATAATATATTCTAAGTGCTAAGGCCCATTCAATTATTGTTGTTACACTTCCTATATAACCTAAAGTTAAAGCTATTCTTAAAGAGCCATCAAGACCTTTACATACAAAATATCCAGTAAAAAAAGCTGCAGCATTAAAAATTACCGAAATAATACTAAAAGATTCTACTGCTCTAAAATAATTTGTAATTTCACTACAACCAAGATCTTGTACATTAGTAATATTTGTTTCAGAATTGATACTCCAAAGAATACTACGACGTTCTTTCCAAAGAAGAACATGAGTAATAGTTTTATTTGTATCATCTTTATAAAACCATTGAGGAGTCGAAATTCCCAATATTGTAAATAAAAATGCAAGAAACGCAAAAAATGTAAATATATTAGAACCATAATAAATAGAACGTGCATCTGCGAAAAAAACTGGTTCATTATATACAAGAACTCCAGCAACAGCACTTAATACCCAAGATACAAGAGTAAAAGCAAATCCAACATAAGGTTCAAAAGCACGGGCATAATAACTTGGTTCATCTAAACATTTTTTAAAATCCCATGTATATACATTTATACTAATTGAACATTCAATTGTTAAGAAAATAAATGTTGCTGCCACACAACAAATAGTAGCTACACGAATACGTGAATTCTTATCACTATAACAAAAATTTAATATAGAAAATATAACAGTAATAAATGAAATAGCAAGTGATATAATAGATAATGGTTCTAAAGCCTGAATACGATGTCGTCTTTGAGTACATGCAATTTCACTTGTCTTTGTAGTTATTGTTCTTATATCACCTTCTCTTCGAGTAGATTTCCATAAACCAAATAATTCTAAAACATCTTCTCCATTTGCTCCTGTTGCATATTGCTCTTTTCGAAACCAAGGAACCCCAACTGAGATGGCGAGAAGTATGAAGTCAAAACTCATTAAACTAAGAACAATAGCTGGACCTATTTTTACTTCACGTGGTGGGGGTGGGGCGGCGGGTGGGGCGATAATAGGCGGAAGGAATTGAGGATTCGTACTAGGTGTATTATTTTCTTCAATAGAATTGGTTTGTATTCGAGTTTGTCTTGCCATTTATTTAAATATAATATAATATAATATAATATCAAAAATCACTAAAAAGATGAAAAGAAAACAAAAATAAAGAATAAGACAGACATAGGAAATTAGTAAAAAAAAAAAAAAAAAAAAAATACTCATTACCCTTTTAGATTTAATATTAGAAGATTCCAAACACAAACAGATTATTATTATTATTATTAATTATCTAGAATACTTTACTTGCATAATTAATCGTTTCATTTCTCCAACAGAATCCATACGACTTACCTCTAATACTTCAAGCCCATAATTTTTAGCACGTCTCTGAAATTCCAATACCCCACCATTAGTACCAAAATAATACTCTTTACTAGCAATATATGCAACTCCATTTATTGGACACAAACAACGACTTAACATTTCTGCAAGTTTTTCACATGCTTCTTCATCAAAAGTAACATCAGTTCCAAGTACTACCTTACAACGTATTTCACTTTGTTTTTCCATCTTTAGACTTTTTGTATTATTTTCTTCCCATTTAAAAGAACTCCAATCACCAGATACCATTCGCACAATAGGAGGATATTCTTTAAAATTATTTAATAATTTTAAATCTTTAAGATAGTTTAAAATATTTACACCAATATTTGGTTTTACACATAATTGTAAAACTTCTTCATTATAATCTTGAAATATAACTTGACGAGCACCAAGAATAATTGCAGCTATACCAGGTAAACCTTGACCACAACCTACCTCTGCAACTATTGGATTATCTAAAATATTATTATTACAATATTCTGATGATACTTCATTATTATTTAATTCACTAACTTTAAATAAATTAGTAAAAAAAACTCGATTTTCAAACATATATTCTACTAGATAAGGTGCACAAGACCATACTTTAAGTCCTCCATAATATTTACCTGGAATAATATCCCGCTGCTCTTTATTTTCTCCTACTGTAAATTTTGTAACATGTGGTGCACGTTGATAGAATAAAGGTTGAAAATTATTTTTTGTTACTTCAGATGAAAGTATCATTCTATTTTGAGGATTTTTAGGATATAATTCTGACCATTCATTTAATAAATTTGGAAATAACTTATATATGGGAAATTGTGATACTGATATCATACTATCTGACTCTATAACCTTAGAGGGAGTAATAAAATTTGATGATAATGATCCTTTCGCATCATCTTCAGTAAATGTAAAGTGAAATCCTTCAAATGACATCTTGACTCTAAGTTATAATTAATAATAAGAATAATAATAATAATAATTTTTTAAATTTCTACAAAAGAGGTAAACCTTCCCCCCTCCCCCTTTTTTTTCTTTCTTTGTAAAAAAAAAAAAAAAAAAAAAAAAAATTGTCTTTTTTTTTTTTAAATTGTGGAAAGTAAGGGGGGAAACAAAAAAAAAAAAAAACACATATATGAACAAAAAAAAAAAAAAATAAAACCAGGATAAAGATAAAATAAAAAATTAAAACCTTATATATTTTGATATAATCTTAATAAATTGTATTAAATCAAATAATTGTAAAGATCAAAAAAACAACAACAGAAAAAAAAAAAAATAATAATAATAATAATAATAACTCCTATGTATATACCCTACCAAGATGAAAGAACGCCCTATGCTTTGCTTGTTGTTTTTCAGCATATTCATACGATGTGTAACCTCGACCATTTAACATTTCCTCTAAACTTTTAGAATATACATGATTTACAGAAGCACCAGAATGATACTCATTAAATTGTCGTGGGCAAAATATATTCATAGCACGTTGATAGTTATTTTGAAATCGAATAAAAGGATTCCTATGCTTTACACGCTCATAGTATAAACATCGATCTGTTATTTCGCGTAATGCATCCCCACCACAGCCACGCTCTTGACTAAATTGTTTAATGACATCATAAAAGTGTTTTGAATAGGCATCAACTTGATTTAATAAATAAACAGAGTCTTCAAGAGCTAATGCTAACCCTTGCAACCAAAAAGGATTACACGCATGGGCGGCATCTCCAATTACGACAGCAGAGGAAAGCCCTACACTGTTAAAAAGATTTTCACAATAAATTATTGGATGTGGTAGTATGGTTTGTGAAAAAGAAATAATTTGACATTTGCTATTATTATTGTTATTATTATTATTATTATTATTATTGGCGATATCAGGACAAAAATGACGTAAAATTTCTTCATCTGATAACCCTTCAAGATCTCTAAATGGTGCATATATCATTAAAGCGAAACTATTAAAATTATCATTATTATAATTATAATTATTTTCATCTTTTTTCTTGTGTGAAATTCGTGGGAAAGCAATAGCAAGAGAAACTTGACAGGGGGATTCAACATTATATTGAATAACGTTTTTTTTTTTTACTTACCTTATGTAACCAACGGTGAATATGTGAATGACTTAATTGTTTACTATTAAGAATAAACCAACGAACACCAAAATCAACATCCGCTGCAAAACCTTCTACATCAATAAGATCACGAAGGTATGAATTTGCACCTTCAGCACAAACAAGTAAATCATAATTCACCGCATCATTAGCAAAATTTTTTATCCCATTTTTTTCGATGTAAAGTAAGACTTGTTTCAATAGAATCACTACACTGTAATAAAGAATTTTTTTCTATATTACTATTTTTTTCTTTTTCAATATTTAATTTATTTATCCATTTTTTATATACATGACTTTCATGAATAGGCTTTACAACAATTTCCTGATTTAGAGGATAAACAGTTTCTACTACATGTTCATGAAATATACGACAATTACCAGTTGGTAAATTATAAATATGTTGCTCTAAAACTTTTCGAAGTTCAAATAAATCTACCGATAACATTTTAAGTGCAAATGGGTGATATTCTGTAACTCCATAGGTTAACCAACTATTATAACCTCCAGGGTGATCTAATACTCCTAAAACAGGAACTCCACATTGTTTTATATTTTGTATACGAAGACCTGCTGCCTCTAACACATCCACAGCTCGACGTGTTAAAAGAGCATGCTGAAGTCCTAAAAAAGCTTCCCCCATGAGAGCCAAATATATTATTATAATTATCACTATTATTATTATTATTATTATTATTATTATTATTATTAGTAGTTTCACGTGTTGATAGGGATGAGGTGAGAGCTCCTCCCTGCTCTATTATTGTAGCATGCCAACCTCGTAATGCAAATAACGCCGCCGTCACCATCCCCACCTCCTGAAACAATTATATTTCCCTTATGTGGTGTTGGAGTTCTCTCAATATTATTATTATTATTATTATTATTATAACTTTGAGTAATATATTGTATAATAGCATCAAAAACATATAATTGAGATGTATTAAAATTTCCTTGAATAAATAAAGGTAAAATTTGTTTTTCCATAATTTTAGGAAATGCCAAGAGAAGTTTACATATCATTTGTTTTACAGAAATAATATATTTAAATTCTCCTATTACATCTGTTGGTTGTAAAGCTAATAATGCTGCAACACATATAGATTCATCTATTCGAATTATAGAATAAATATTAGGTGAAGTTGTTAAAAAACGTAAAAGTTCTATTACTTGACTTTCTTCTTCATTAATATAAGTTTGAGAAATATTATTTTTTTTTTATTTTCTTCTATAGAATTTAAAAAATAATGATTCTGAGCTCCTAATATATTAAATATATTCACCATATCTTTATTATTATTCCATAAATATTTTATTTTATCACTTGATGTAAACTGAAAAGTTTTTAAAATTATTTTTTTAAATAAAATACGTGGGCAAAAAGACCATGACATAATTTTTTGTATTATTTTCGGTATTATAGTTTCCCCTTCACATATTTTCATATAAATAATTGTAGATCCTGCGTTTTGTATAATTTTCATTTGTTTAAGTGAAACTAATATCATATGATCTTCAAAAAGTAAATGTGCAGGAATTCCATTATCAAGTAAAAGAAGTGATGGACTTTCTATATCTTTTCTTATCAAAACCTCTTCTTTCTTCGTTTTATTATTATTTTTATTATTATTATTAAAAGAAAAAAAAAAAAAAAAAAAACGATTTGATACTGAAATTGTAATATTATGAATCGCTTCAATAATATAAGGAATTATAAAAGAATGCAATAAATGTTCTTGTGAATTCTTTTCTAAATGAATAGAAACATGACAATTTTGCCATGCTTCTAATGTTGTAATATCATTTAATAAAGAAAAATAAGTTTGTTTAACTTTATTTATTCCTATTGTTATATTATTTTTTTCTTCTTTATTTTCTTCATAATCACTCATAACAATTAACCAACGTTCAATTTTTTCTAATGTTATAAAAGATTCCGGTAAAAATAAAACGTGTGAGCATAGAAGCCAGCGATATCGATTTTGTAAAACATTCTAACATATTATGTTTAAATTTAAATACATAAAATGCAGAAACCCACACATATAAAGTGTAATTCACATCCCAAATACAATTCATAACTTTTTCAATACATTTTATAAATTCTATTTGTGATAATTGATGTATATCAGAAATAGCAAAGAGACGTTTTAAGAAAGTTTCACAGAGATCCATGTACTCTAATGCACTAGTTTCTACAAGTTTTATCATTTCTTTTAATTTATTATTACAATCTAATAATAAAGAAGAAATATTTTTTTTTACTTGTTTTTTTTACATAATTGAATGCGATGGCGATGTAAATCTAAAGATATTTTCATAATAAGAAAATGAAATGTACGACGAAGTTTATCTAAAACAGCTGTTAAGTTTTCTGCAAGAATACTTATATCAGATATAATAGAATAATTATAAATAAATTCAGGTGTTTGAATTAATTTAATTATTAATTTTTTTATTATAGGCCAATCTTCAAGAACTTCCTCATGATTTCCACTCGTCATGCATTGAATAGAAATTATTATTGCATTTAAAGTATCTAAACGAAGACGATCTATTTGAAATTCATTTATAATTTTTTTTCCTTCTTTTCTTTATTATTATTATTTATTATTTTAATAAAAAAAGGCTCTAACAATATTACAAGCTCTCGAACTGAATTTTTTAAACGATGTCGACTAAACCAAACAAGAGAATCTAATATAAATATATGTGGTGCCAATAATAATTGAGTTAAACAATTTGAAGATATATCAAGTAATATAATAAGTTGTTTTTGTATATATAATGCATCAGATTTCCCTAAAAGCCAATGAAATATAATTCTTTTAATACATTCTTCCTGTGATTTATCACACCTTCGCACAAAGGTACGTAAAATATGAAATGTTTCCTCACTTGTTTGTAATAAAGTCATTGAATTATTATTATTATTATTATTATTTATTTGAGGTAATACTAGAGAAGAATTAATAATAGTAGTTGTAGTTGTATTAGAAATTGTCTCTTGTCTACTTTTTAAAAGTATTGCACGTAAAAGTTGAGGTGTAACAGGTTTTAATTCTTTTATATCTTTTATAGAATTTATATTTTTATATTTTTGATTATTATTAGAATAATTTTCTTGTGTTATTTCTTTCGTTAATGGAGGCAAACGACCTACAGTTTCTGCAATTTGTAAAAGTGAACTTGTAAGTTTTTCACTAGAGATAATAGTTTCTGAAGTATTAATATTATTAATAATAAAATTATTAATATTAATATTATTATTACTACTACTACTACTAGTAGTAGTAGTAGTAGTAGCAATTGATTTAATAACTTATTACAACTTTCACATCTTCGCAATGTAAATATACACTAATTACTATTATTATGACTATGAATATTATGATTTTTTAAAAAATTATTTCCCTAGTAATAATAATAGTAATAAATTAAGATATAAAATAAAAATACATATACAGAGAAGAAAAAAAGTTAGGGAAGTAAAAAAAATTTTTTTTTTTTTTCATTTGCTTTATTATTTTTTAATTTTAAAAATAACACATCTATTAGTAATTATTCTCTAAATCTTCAGAGTAAAAAAAAATTAAAAATAATAAAAATAATATATATATATATACTTTTTCAAACTTATTCAGATTCTTCTTACTCCCCACCATTCACCAAAAGCTTTTTAAAATTTATCCCCCTCCCCCTTTTTTTTTTTTTTAAATCAATTAACTTCAAACTCTCTTTATCTCTTATTCTAAATATAAATATAAATAAATAAATATATATATATATATATATATAAATTATGATAAATAATATTTACTCCTTTCTTAATATATATATTCTAAATATTTTAATCCGAGGTGGATGCAAAAACTTTATCAAACGCCTTTGTAAAAGAAGTTTGATAATACGCCTCAAATGATGAAAGTTGCTCCCGCAAAATAACTCCACCAGCCCCAGTTGCAAATATCACAACATTCCAAAGTAATTTCATAGGAAATGTATGAGAAAGTCCTAATGTGCGTCGAAGTTTAATAAAATCATGATGTGATATTGTAGGAGGAATATCAACTTCTACGCGACCAAATCCACCATAGAATAATGTTGCCAGTTTTGGAAATATATTTCTTCTTCTTTTATTATTATTATTATCACTATTGTTATTATTATTATTATCACTATTGTTATTATTATTATTATCACTATTGTTATTATTATCATTATCACTATTATTATTATTATCATTATCAGATGAAGAGTTAGAACTTGGCCGCACAGTTCGACTACTCTCGTGCTCAAATGTTTCTTGAATACATGTATTGGGTAATTTACCATTTGCGAAAACCATTTTTACAAAAAAACGTGGGTAACTTCCTAATAAAGAAGACATAAAAAAACGAAACTCCACCGCCCGCCCAGTAGGACTTATCACTCGACTACAAATCGCACACTTTCTCTCATCCTCCCATACATGTTGATGAATATCTGAAAAAGAAACATGATGTAAAAGAAAAAGATATATTATAATATCATGAAGAGAGTAACGCAAAGTGTGAATTCCTCCCTCAGATTGCGTTATCATTACAGAAGTTGATATATTATTATTATTATTATTATTAGAAGAAGAGGGAAATATTGCATCACATACTGGAAAGAAAACTCCATCACCGTAGTCTCCTTCTCTGACTTCACTTCTTAAAGATTCTGTTATAGAATTAATATTATCATTATTATTATTATTAATATTATTAGTAGTAGTAGTAGGTATTATTATTTCTTCTTCTGTTTGATGAAAAATAGACGTTGGCGTTATCTCTTCTTCTGTTATTGCAAAATGAACTCGAATATTTGAGTTATATTGAGATGATTTCACTGGATAACAACACTTCCATGAATATATAATTCCTTCTATAAATTCTACTAAAGCTAACTCACGTTCTTCTAATGTTCCCTCACGTCTATATGTTGGTGGAGGTAATGCATGAGAAAGTATAAATAAACGAAGGGTGTGAAGTCCATCAATCATTCGTCGAGTAGAGGCTAACACTTTACTTGATTTAAAATTTTCAAGAAAATAAAGAGCTTTACATAATTGTAATGATATATTATTTGTATTTTTTTTAGTTGAAAATGTTGTTGTTGTTGATGATAAGAGGCGACGTGCTAGTTCTTCTGCATTAATATTTTCAGATATAACTAAGAGTGGTTTAACGTTAAGTCCAAAATGTCTTTCACTATTATTATTATTATAATTATTTTGTTCCACCTTCATTGTTACAATTCCACCATTACTAGAATAACATTTTTCAATACTTTCAACACGCGGTAATGCTGCTGTTGGTACTGATATAAGTGGTAATATATAAAATCTATTTATATCTGGTAAAAAAGATTTATTAAATTCTATAAATGATGATATTTGATTTAAAGAATGATTAGAATATGGAGATTGAACATAATGATGAAAACATGCTATAAGGCGAGTCGTCCATAAATTTCGCCAATAACTTTCACTATGAATAATATCATAAAGACGAGATGAAACTGTGGCGACTGTACGTAATATAATATTTGCAGGAAGAAATGAAAGAATTTCTTGAATAACATCTAATGGTAAATATGAGAAGGACGATAAAGATAAAGTATTTAAATTTATTTTTAATTCTTTCTGACTATAAGAGGAAGAGGATGAACAGGAAGAAGAACATTCACTTTTATTATTATTATTATTATTATTATTAATAATATTACTGTTCCTACTGTCCATTTCACCTGTTATGTAGAAATAGAAGTTAACAAATACACACACAGAGAGAGAGAGAGAGAGAATACAATACTAATATCAAAAAGAATTAATTTATCCCTTTTTTGTGTGCTTTTATATGTGTGCTTGTATATCAGCTCTGTCTAATTTAGATAATAGAAAAATCTCCTTGATTTTATTAATTATAAATATAAATAATAATAATAATAATAAAAAAAAAATTCAAAAGAAAAAAACAAACAAACGTAAATACACACAAATAAATATATATCGCTATACAGAAAAAGAACAATAAACAATCACATAAAATTCTTTTTTTTTTTTTTTAAATTATTATTATCTTTATTATTAATCCTTTCTCTTTCTTCTTCTTCTTATAATAATAATACCCTATTAAGTATCCCCAAGTATCTTTATAAGTTCCTTCCATTTTGCAATATTACCTTTTCCACGATATCCAAACTTTGACATTCCTCCTTTTCCTTCTAATATTTCACACACAGTTAATGCTAACTTCTCCACCTTTACTGTAGGACCAACAATCATAAATTGACCAGCTGAATTATTATTATTTTTATTATTATTATTATTAATATTATTATTATAAGTTGCCCATGCAAATACTGCAACATACTCAGGACATGCCTCTCGTAAAGCCTCTCGTAATGCATTAAAAAACTCCACCTCCACATCATCACGACGGAAAAGAATAACTTTATTATTTTCATATTCACCTTGCTTTACTGCATTGATAAGTTTTTCACTTTCTAATTTCACTAATTCAAATGTCATATTTTTAAGTTTTTTTTCTATTTCAACAAAATCTTTATTTTTTTTAACGGCGGTGGTAATAAAGTCCTCTGGACGCACCCCACCCATTTCTTTCATTAATTCTTTTTCACGAAAATACATATCACTAAAATAACGTTTCACACGATCTCCAGCAATAAAATATAATTTAAGTGTATCTCCTTTAGTTTCTTGATGTAATAGTTTTATCATTTGCAATTGTGATAAGTTGCTAACATGTGTCCCACAACAAGTACAGGAATCAATATTTTCTTCTACTGTAATAATACGAATAGGTCCTGTAACATCAGCTGGAATATCACGTGATGGTCTAAACTTTCCATTATTATTATTATTATTATTATTAAGTTTCATTTCTTGTTCTTTTATAGCCTGGGCGTAGGCTTCTTTACTTGAATACACATCACACCGCACAGGAATTGCTTTCGCAATTAAATTATTACACATTTCTTCAATTTCTAATAACACCTCAGCTTTTATTTTCTCTGAGGATGGAAGTACAATAAAACAAAATGGATGTGTGAGAGACCATGAAAGAGTTGGGAGGCCAACAAATTTATTATTTCCCACAATAGCTGAGAGTAAATGTTGTGCTGTGTGGTGTTGCATGTGATCGAGGCGGCGGGGCCAATGAATTTGCATTAATATTTCTTCTCCTATTTCTATTGGAGAATTAATTGTAATCACACACATATCACCTCTCCGCTGCACTGAGTGTACAGGTATCTCTGTGATATTGGAAGAGATATTATGTTCGATATTATTATTAATAGTAGTAGTTGTTGAAGAAATAGGAGGAGGAGGATTACGAATGAGAACTCCATAATCACAAGGTTGACCACCTCCTTCAGGAAATAAAATAGAATCTGAAAGTATAACATTATAACTTGTTTGAGGATCTGTGTGTTTACTAGAAGTTTTCTTTACAGTTACGGGTTCACATGAAATAACACGAGCTCGTAATTCTCGCAGAAATGGATTTTTTTGACATGCCAACTCTCCTACTCGGGCAAATGTAGTAGAGGCATTTATCATTATAATAATATTTATATGTTTATATATATATATATATATATATATATATATATATGTGAGTGAGTTTAGTTTTTTTTTCTTTTCAACTTTTGTTTAAAAATTAAAAAAAAAAGATAGTAATAAAAAAAATATGAAGAAAAGAAATTATAAAATTATAGGTATATATATATATATAAATATAAATTAAAACACACACACACACATAGAAAAAAAAGAAAAAAAACCCCTTATCAAAAACCATAATAAAAGAAAGAAACAGCATAGACATAAATAATAGAAATTCTCTCAAAACAAACAACAACAACAAGAACAACTATAAGAAATTCAGTTCAAAAATACTCTTTCTGCACTACAACACATACACACACACACAAAAAAAAAAAAAAAAAAGAAAAAAAAAAAAAAAAAAAAAAACAACTTCTCATATTATTTTTTCAATTTTTTTTTTTTTATTTTTTCTCTTTCTCTTTCTCTCTTTTCAATTATTCAATACATTTAATCAATCAATCAATCTTGTAATTTCCTTCTTTGCTCTATTGATTCCTCTGCGTGTGCTAACATCTTTGAAAATCGCTTCTCCCGCTGCGCCTCAAAAAACTCCTCGCGATGGGCGTTAAATTTTTTATCCCCCCGCTCGTGATTTTTCACAAACACTTCATTAATACACGAGCAAAACTGTTCTTTTAATGGGGCACACATATTAAATAATTGCATTACTTTATTTTTATCGCGACACACAAAGTAATCTTGAATAACAGTTTTACACATTGGGTAATCACTGAGGCGTGGGTGACAGGAGATGCCTCTTAAAAAGAAATTATCACTATACTGATCACTTCTCTCAATATAAGGATAATACTCTGCTCGAAGGCGCCAGTATTCAAAATTACGTAAAAGATATATATTTTGCCGCCATGTTCGATGTTCGTTAATATATTTATTTATTTTTTCCTCATGTTCTCTATTTACTGTGTGATTATTATTATTATTATTATTATTATTATAATCACGTGGGAGGAGGCCATGCCGCACGCGAGAGCTTGTTTGATCGCTAAAATGACGTAATTCTTCAATAGCATCTTTAGAAAGATATTCTCTTGCTTTTTGTTGAGCCTTTTCTGCAGACTCTGTGTTCATTATTTATTATTATTATTATTTTTTTTTTTTTATTAATGCTACTGGCCCTTGAATCTCTTTATTTCTCTTTCTATATATATATATATATGAATTAATAAACTTATATAGATTTTATATGAATGTACTTTGTGTAATGCAAGATATAAATAGAGGGGGGAAAAAAAAGATAGGAATGGGAGGGAAAACAAAGACAATAATAATAAAAAGATCAAAATTCACAAAGAAACCAAATACAGAAGGAATAAAGGGAGAAAGAATTTATTTTAATTTGTTTATTTGTTATTTATTATTTTGATTTTTAAATTTCACTTATTATTATTATTATTATTTTTTTTTTTTTTAATTTCTTTTTTACTCGAACTGTTATTTATTTTATATTTATTTGGTTCATTCTTACACTACTTCATATATTTCTCAAAACACACACACACTCTCTTTTTCTTTCTCTCTCTATTTATTTCCCAATATAATGGGAGAGGAGGGAAATATATATATATATATATGATTAATATTTAAAAAATATCCAATAATTTATTTAACAACATGGTAATGTACAGGCAAGTACTGGAAATGTAATAGAGTTAATTTTATTATTATTATTAATAATTTCCTCCATTACACCAGATGAAATTTCACCATTGAGATAAAATAATATATGTGATGCTAATTCTACTGTAGATTCACTACAGTGATATAATACACCATTTACTTTCATACATATATTAGGATTTTCTGTATTTGGTACTCGTAATTCAAAAAGAGAAGGCAACGATACCCGAAGTTGTGCTGCCACATTATTATTTATATTATTATTAGAAGAATATTGTAATAATGGATGCCCACTACTCACAGCTTGCCATAATGGTTTTAAAAAAGAAAACACCACATGATCTAATAATAATATATTATCAGAAAACTCACGTAATGCAAAGAGAAGTCGAGGTAATATTAATATTGCTTCTGCAAGAAAACGTAATCCATGCTGGGAACTTACAGCTGAAGTTGAAACAAGTAATATAGAAAGAATATGAGATGTTTTAAGAAGAGCTGCAATCAAAGCTGTACTTTCTATTTTAATATTCGTAACTGTCTGATTATTATTATTATTATTATTATTATTATTAAATTTCATAACAGTACGTGTGAGAGATTGCATTAATGATGGAATGAGAAATAATAATCGTTGCAAAAGAGTTTCTGGAAATCGTACAATAGACATATGAAGTGTACGTAATGGACCTAAAAGATGTGTAGCACGTTTAATAATACTATTATTATTATTATTATTATTATCTTCTTTTACACCACGGAATGCAATTGATAAAAATTCTCGTAATACTTGCCAAGCTTCATCACTAGAGGCTGCAACTGGAAGACACGCATCTGCAATTGCATTTGCTAAACCTATTCTAGATATTCCACTATTATTATTATTATTTGAATTATCATCATTATTATTATTATTACTAATATGATTATTCGTAATAAGTTCACGCATCGTAAAAGGAACTTTAACTGTAAATAAATGCCCAATTAATTGTGCATGTGATCTTTTTAATAAATGATGCTCACGAAGATATAAAGTAATACAAGCAAACGCACGAGCAATAGCAGTTGCTCTTTTCACCCATTCACAATCTCGAAATAATGCAGCACGTAATTCCATTAATTCTTTCCATGCCATACTCCATTTTGGGGCACATTCATCTAATAATTCTACAATTTTTTTTGGTAAAATATTATCATTATTATTATTATTATTATTATTTCCTTGTAATTTTTTATCCTTTTTAATATCGTTTGCTTCAGACCATATGTTTATTTCTTCTCCATTTGTTTCATAACCATCATCATCATGATGCTTTTGTAACATTGTTTCAAGAAGTTCTGGAATTACATGAATTAATTTCATAGCCGTTGTTTGACTTGTACTTATACTACTACTTCCATACATAATAATAGCAGAAACACGACTTGCCATTTTAACCCAAACTTCAGATTCATTTAAAATAAGACGAATTCCTTTTGAATTTATTTGTAAAATTAAATATAATAATTCAACACCAGAGCGACGTACCGACATCATAGCATGTGTTAATGTTACGTCAACAACTCGTAATATAGCTCGAGTTTGTTCTAAATCACAATTTAATATACGTCCAGCTCGATCTATAGAATTATTATTATTATTATTAGTGTTTGTTTCATAATTTATTGATAAATCATTTGGTGGATTAAGAATAACTTTTAATGTTGCAAGAGCTGCACGACGCACATCATCATCTGTATCTGACATTGCATCTAAAGCACTTGTAAATGCAGATAATAATTCTAATGGACTTAATAATATATCATCTCCTGAATTATTCATTTTATTATTATCATTATTATTAATATTATTACTAAATTCCTTCCTTAATAATTCATAATTATTAGTAATAGATCGTGCTAGCGACATAAACGCCGACCCCCGCACCGCCTTTTTATAATGTCGAGTCCCACACAAATGTTCTTTAAAATCACGATGTATTTGTTCTGCTGATAATATCTTTTCTTTTTCTTCTTCCTTTTCTCTGTGTCCTCCTCTTATTCCTCTTTTATTATTAATATTATTATTATTATTTTCATTTTCTGTTACAAATGATATTTCCTCTATAGCAGCTCGAGTAATAGCAGCTGGGGCAGTTAATCGTAAAGTGCGTGCGTGTACTTCAGCTCTAGTAGCGGTGACTGGTGTTAACTTTTTTCTTCCAACTTTTTGTTTACGTGTGGTGAAGGCCTCATCGCCTTTACGTGCCTTTGTTTTTACTCGAACCATTTTAAATGAATTAACTAATTTCTTTTGTTATTTATTATTATTTATTTATTTTCTTTTTTTATTCTAAAAAAGGAGGGGGTTTTGGAGTTTTTTTTTTTTATTTTATTTCGTACGGGAAAATGGATGGATGATAACACCTAATGAAATAAGAAAATGTGACTTTAGTTTTTTTTTTTTTTTTTGACACAAGAATATATATGAAAATCGTAAACAAAGAAGAAAAAAAAATAATAATAATAATAATATATTTGTATAGAGAGAGAGAAGGGGGAAAGAAAACAATTTAGTTACACATATATATATATATATATATATAATAACATCCCACAAAAAACAAAAAAAAAATATTTTTAAATTCACAGTGGGAAAACAAAACAACAACAACAAAAAAAAAAATATTCATAAGACTCAAAGAAAAAAAACAAAAAAAAAAAAACAGCAGTTGTTGATATATATATACGTGTATATATATATATATATATATATAATCCCTTATTTTATTTCTATATACAAAATACAATATATTTACTGTATAAGAGGTATATATAATCAACGAATTTCGACTCGAACATATATAAGAAAAAAATAAGAAAAAAAAAAAATACATCAAAAATGCCAATCCTTTACTTTCCTTTATTATTATTTATTAACTGTATCCTTCTTCACATCCCCTACTTCTTCTTGTTCTGCAGATAATACTGGGGCTGGTGGAGGAA
This sequence comes from Trypanosoma avium, assembly GCA_030849755.1. NCBI lineage: Eukaryota > Euglenozoa > Kinetoplastea > Trypanosomatida > Trypanosomatidae > Trypanosoma > Trypanosoma avium. The sequence continues at coordinate 18,448 of JASANY010000748.1, forward strand.
TTATTTGTGCTATTGGCATATCACTTATTTCTTGAGGACATTTACATATAAGTAGTGGAGCAAATTGTGGGGTATTTGTATCATTTAATGGGAGAATATCACCATTTGGGCCAACTCTTCCAATAGCTTGAGGTAATTGACTCATAATATATAATATATATGTAAATAATTGTTTTTCTTTATTTTTCTTTTTCACTTTCCTTTTCTTTTAAATCCCTTTACTTCCTAGTTAGGAATATGAGAAGAAAAAATAAAAAAAAGGGAATAAAATGAAATAAATAATATATATAGTATATATATATTTTTAAATCACATTATATCAATAAATTAAAAAAATATTACTGGGTTTCCTGTGTGTCAAAATTACACAGGGAACTATTAATAAATATATTTTATAAACATATAATAAAAATAATAATAGTGAAAAAGAAAAGACGCATAAAAAAAAAAAAAAAACAATCACCTCATAAAATAAGAGAAACACCATGGTGCTTCTTCAACAAAAACTGCAGGTTACTCAATTGCTAATTCCTTTATACTTCTTAATAGCAGGAAACCACAAATTGATGGTAATAAAACAGAATTTATAAAACAACAACAACAACAACAAAATAAAATAAAAATTCACTTCGAAACGAAAAAAAAAAAAATAATAATAATAAAAACAATTACCATACGACACCACGACTAAGAAGAAAAATACTCTAGCGATATATATATATATATATATATATGTATTATATTTATTTCAATTATTCCTATACATTCTCTTTCCCTTTCTCTCTCTCTCCCTCATACACACGCACACAGACATAAATAAAAAAGAAAGCGATCAAAAAAAAAAAATAAAGATAATGTATATATAACGAAATTGAAGCTACGAAAGAGGAAAAAAAAGCATTTTAAAAGGATTTAATTATCGTCAACTAAAATACCAATAGTTCACAGCAACTAAATAATAATTAAAAAAAAAAAAAGAAAAAAAATCGATAAACAATTCAAGTTTGTTTAATTCTTATTTTGCTTATCCATATTTCTTTCCTATTATTTTTTTTTTTTTCTAAAATTCCTTCTTATACAATTACTCCCCAAATGTCAAGCACATTTTAATCTACATTAACCTCCTCTCTTTCCTATATATATATATTTTATATATTAGTAATGCTCCTTTCTCTTTATTCATACTCCTTTCTCCCACTACTATCATATATATATGTCATATAATCCTCTCTCTTTTCTTCCCTTTTTTTTTTCTCGCTTCTGTTTTTTAAAATCCATATTCCCCCCTTTCTTTTATTTTTAATGATGTAACGGCACAAAACACATACTTTTCCTTCTTATTTCCCTGCAAAAAACAAAAAACAAAAAATCTTTTGTTTGTTTTCACTCCTTTTTTTGTTTCTTTCCATTCCACCCATAAAAAAAAAAAAAAAAAAAAAAAAACAATATATATATATACAAACACTACTAATTTTTTTTAAGAGAAAAGGTCTTCAAAAGGGTCCTTCTTTTTTTCCGGCTTTACCTCTGTTGTTGTTGTTGTTGTTGCTGTTGCTGGAGGTTCTGAGAAGTTTCCTTGCGTAATATCAAATGTTGCTTGTTGTTGTTGTTGTTGTATTTGTGGTGATTGTAATTGTGAGTGTGGTTGTGATTGTACAAAACTTCCACTATTACTCCATGATGAAGAAGTTTGTTTTGGTTGTTGTTGTTGTTGTTGTATTTGTTCCTGTTGCTTTTGTTGTTGAACTTGCTGTTGGAATTGTTGTTGAATTTGCTGAAATGATTGCTGTGATGTTTGTTTTTGTATTACTGGAGGTTGTTGTGATTCTTGCTGTTGAAATGATTGTATTTGTTGTGGGGCACTGTACATTCCTCCCATCCCATATCCTACTGGAGCCATCGTTGGTGCTCCTGTCCCCCAATCATCATTAAAATTAAAATTATTATTATTATTATAATTATTATTATTCATCATCATCATTGGATTCCCATGATGTTCTCTTTGTTGAGGAAATACTGTTGGGGCTGTTGATAAAGGTGGGGCACTACTGAAAAGTGAATCCTGCCAATTATTAGTTTCTGTTGCTACAAGTTGGGTTGGTGCTAGTACTGGGGTGGCATCAAATAAATCATCAAATAAATCATTTTTCTTTGCTTCTTGCTTCTTTTTCTCTTCTTCTTCTTCTTCTTCCCTCCTTCGCTTTTCTTCTTCCACTTTATATTGCTCTGTGGATTGCTGTTGCACTGTTGTTCTTGCTGTTGCTGAATTTATATTTGTATTTCCCTGTTGACGCTGCTGTTGCCCTTGTGTTGCAAGCCTCCATGCCTCCTCTTGTTCTTTAATTATCATTTCACGATATGCAATCATTTCAGGATCTGTACTGTGTGGGTCCACCCCGAGTGCTTCAAGCGTCGCCGCATCCAACTCAAATTGCCGCGGCGAGTGAGCTTTTGTTTGGCTAACTTCATTATTTATATTATTATTATTAGTTGGGGCTGGTTTGCTGCCTTCTACTCGTATTGGTGGTGCCTTGGGTGGTGTTGGTCGATTAATAACTTTCACCTCCTGCTGCTCCCACCCATCCGGCCACTCTGTTGCAGTAAAAAAGAAAGTTCCAATATGTCGACTGATATCCTCATCAAATCTTAAAAAATTAGTGAGTGCAAATATATCCCATCGTTTCTCTGGATCTGGCTCCAGTAAATGTTGCAACACCACCCGTAGCGAGCCAGAGTACCACGTCTCAGTCCCAGCAGGAAACTTTAATTTAATCCTCCCCGTGAGTCCCATATTTGTTTCCCCAAAAGGCAATCGTTGATACATCATATAATACAATAACACTCCAATAGACCAGTTATCAACTCTCTCATCAATACGTGTGCGACTCCCCGGGTCTGCCATCTCTGGGGCCCTAAACCCCGGCCTGGTGTGACGCTCAATATCACTCGCCGCCATTTGTATTTCTTCTCTACTCCCACACTCGTAGGCTTCAGTTGCGGCGGAGGCAAAGTTGCACAATCGATACGCGGCGGCCCCGGAGGCACCGGAGTGAATTAAAATATTATCCGGGCAAATATCACGATGGGCAACTGGGGGTTGTCGAGTGTGCAAGTACCCCACAGCACTCGTAATCGCAAGTAACACTTGCACAATTTCTCCCTCAGAAAGTCGAGTCTCCTGTCGAAGTCGACGATATAAATTACTGCTGCAATATTCCATCGCGACGGTGACGCCGAGTTTGCCATCACTGCGGGTGACTTCGGTGTGAAATACTTTTACAATTCCTTTATCTTTAATGCGACCCAACACCTCTGGCTCGCGGTGGGCAATTAATACTTCATCGACATTAAAGAAAGAACGTTTTAACGCAAGATGCCGGGGAAATTCTTGTAAGTTTTCAGTGTTTTCAACAAGAAATACAAATGAGCGGGTATCCTTGGAGTGTCGCGTGCGTTCGTGATACCCGGCGGTGTGACTTGGGCCTTCTCCAATTTTTTGCAACACACGAAAAGGTCGGCCCATGACAATAATAGTTTCCGTGCCATCGTGATTATATTTCTCAATCTTTCCCTTGGAGGAGAAACTCTTATCTTTTGATTTACCCCCTGAACTACGGGATTGTGACATTTGAAATCGACTCATTCCGAAAGTAATAAAAATAAATTAATAAATAACAACAAAAGAAGAGAATTATCTACAAATTAGTAAATATATATATATATATATTTACTTATACTTTTATAATTAATTGTTTTTTTTTTCTTTTTTTCTTTTCGTGTTTCTTTGAAGGGTTCTACCTAACTAAAACTAACTTACTAATATCTATATATAATGTAATATATTTCTTTTTTGTTGTAAATTTGCCTATGATAAATTTAAAGACCCCCACCCCCCCCCCCAAAAAAAAAAAAATAAATAAATAAATAAATAAATAAATGAAGAAACAGAAGTATTTTTTAAATATAAATAGACATATTTATTAGTCTACAGACTCCTCTTCCTCCTTTTAACCCTAAGCAGGAAAATATAAAAACACAGAAAAACACAGAAAAAGAAATATATATATCTATAAAACAACAACAACAACAACCGAATATCCGCCCTTCATTTTCCTCCTCACACATAAAGAAAAACAAAACAAAACAAAACAAAAGAGAAGATAATTCCCCCCCCCCCCCCTTTTTTTTCAAAATTATTCTTTCATTGATTTTTTTTTTTTTAGTACAGAATCAACTAGAATGCAGAGTTCAGTGTCAATGAAAAGGAGCAACAAAATGAAAAATAATCAAGGCAAACTCCAGTAAGAAAAAAAAAAAAAATGAAGCAAGAAAAAATAAAACAATAACTTTTCATCCATTGACTAATTCAAAGCACCTCCTACCTTTTTAATTAATATATATATTTTTGATGGCTGAATATGGAATCAATGGGGGAAAAAAAAAAAAAAAAGAAAAAAACAGAAACTCCAGGAAATACATGTCGAATAAAAAAGAAAGAAAGAATAATAATAATAATAGGATGTTGCATAAAATTCATTTAATTATTATTATTATTATTTTTATCGTATTTTTGCTTTTTTTTTTTTTTTTTCTTCTTCTTCTTCTTCTTATTACTTCTGTTTTAAAATAGGATAAACAAGGGATAATGAAGGTTAAAATAACGCGTTTAGGGATAATTATATACACATATAAAAAAATTTAAATATATTCACATATAACCAAAATTTTGGTTTCCTTACGCTGACTCAAAAGTCCTTCACATAATAAGAGAACGAATTAAAAAAAAAAAATAAAAATAATAATAGAAACTGTTTATACATACTGAAAAAAAGAAGAAAAAGAAAAAAAATCGTATTTCCAAGAGCAAAAAAAAAAAAAAAAATAATAAAAGAAATTTTTTTTTTCTGATTCGTTTTTGTTTGTTTATTATTTATTTATAAATTACTCCAGTAGTAGTAAAGCACTTCTGTAATCAAAGATAGAAGGAGAAAGATTAAACATATGAATTTGACGCCATAATTGTGCTAAAAGCCATCTTCCAGTAGATCCATTACAATCTATTATAAATTTACGTAAATTTTCAACTTTACCTTTTCCTGATTGTAATTTATTATTATTATTATTATTTTCTTGTTTTTGTTTTTCCTCATATTGAGAATCAAGTATTTCAGCTGCGGTGTAGAGAAGTAGCCATGAAACTTCATTTCCTGCTGGACTTCCCCGACGTCGTGCAAGTAGTGGACAATATTTATTATTATTATTATAACTATTATATTTATTATTATTATTCTTATTCTTTTTATTATTATTATTATTTTGATCAGTCATGGGAATTCCTCCCCAGTACACAGCAAATGAAGTTATATCAGAAGAAGGATATCGAGTTTCTACTGGAATTAATTGTTCAGAATTTAAATATAATTTCCTTCGTAGTGTTGTGGCCATGTGATACAATTCATCTAATTCTGAACCAAATGTAATATATTCAATAGAATGTAATGAGGTGGGAGGAATTGTATTTTGAAAAGAATTAGATTTATATAATTTACGCCAATCCGTGCCCCAAGTCATACTCAAAGGATTCCCAATTAATAATTCTTTTGATAATGGTTCAATACTTTCTTCTTCTTCTTCTTCTTTTTCTTTTTCAATTTCAAAAACAGTATTTGTATTTATATGAGTAGAGAAAATATTTCCAGATATATTTTGTTTTTCTCTCGTATTTTGTATGAGATGTAAAAGATTACATATCCCATCTTCCTTTGCAAGACTCCATAGTAATGGTACAAGTTCATTTCCTTCTAATTGACCCACACGTTCAACAGCAGTTTGAAAATTATTATTATTATTATTACTATTATTAATATGATGAGGCCCAATAGAAGAACGAATAATAGATAATAATACATTTATCATTTCTTGACAAGCCCGCTGAGTATCTTTTCCCACTCGTAACACTTTGACAGAAGTTAAATGATGTAAACAACTTACAAGTTCTAACATTACATGTTCTGAAAGAATATCTCTTAAAAAATTTCCACCTATATTAAGTGAAATATATGGAAAACATATTTGAATCGTTCGAAGTACTTCAACAGCAGATCGATAAAGAGAAGAAAACCACTTGGGTGAGCTTGGAGACATTATATAACACAGTGATAATATAAGTATATTTCCATATGTTCCTATACATAATGTTTCAGGATCTACTACTTTTTGCTCTGGTGTTTTAAATTCAATATTATTATTATTATTATTATTTTGAATTATAATTTTGTGTGGTAACACAGGCATTACAATGCGTAGAACTCGTAAAAAATGATTTGCTTCTGCTAATGATGCACCTGAATTAAGTGAAGGTAAAGGAGTTATTAAAAGTTTTAAAAATGATACATCTCGTGAAAGAATTAATAAACATAAAAGTGTTAACTCCCCCTCCCCAAATCGACTTGCTGAGGTAGAACTAGAAATAATTAAATTATAAATAAACCCTAACAGAGGTCGAGGAGTTTCACTTATAATTTCTCGTGCATTTTTACTATTTTGAAGAACCCATAATAATAAATGTAAACCAAGAGAAGCACAGGGAATAGCAGCAGCTGGAGTTTTAATTTCAGCTGCAGATAAAGGACTATCAAGAAGAGCTAAGAGAGATTCTACAAAACTTTTAAAATAATTTGGTACATTAATATTTCCATTATTATTATTATTATTACTTCGGTTACTAATACTACTTGGGGTTTCATGTGATGAAGTTGAGGGTAATTGTATACCAGAATCTTCTGTTAATCCCACATCATCTTCTATAATATCAATAGAAGATGTATTAGAATGTGTAGAAAGTAATGCTTGTGTTTCTGATGATTTCTTTAATACAATTTGCATGATTTGCCAAAATACATTTTGTACACATTCCTCCTCTTCTAGAATATTTTTATTTAATAATATTTCACTTTTATTATTATTATTATTATTATTATTTCCAACAGAGTATTTAATAGTAGGTCCATTATAAAGTCCAATAATTAAAATAGAAATAGCATGATTTAATACAGTGATATGATGATTTGTTAAAGCAGCACCTTTTGCCCAAGCTGAAATAGAAGCAAAAGATAACATTGGTCTTTTAGGATAAGTTCGAACAATATGTAATAATATAATACAGAAAAGAGAAGAAAGAGGCCGGCGACGAGCATCAAAGAGTCCACTTTTCATAATATTAATTGTTTCGTTCTGTCGACGTTTTGAACATTCACGTGATTTTATATTTTCAGAATAAATTATATGTTCTTCTCTTGATTTTGTTATTATAGGTTGTGAAGAATTAGAATTAGAAGTATAAATAGGTCCAGAAAGTGCTAAAAGAATTGTACGAAGAATTAACCCCCGTCGTTCTTCATCTAATGGAGTTAGACTTGCTGCATAATTTGATAATTGATTTAGTGTCATTTTATTATTATTATTATTACTATTTTTTCCTGAATTTATTACATTATAATCATCAGATACAGGAATACTTACACCTGATACACCCTCTAAACTAGAGAGAAGTTCCAAATCCATTACAAGACTATCTGATGTTAACATATTTATTGATTGTGAATTTATTTTATTTATTATTGTTGTTGTTGATTTTATTGTAAAACCCGAAACAAAAAATAATTTTACAAGCATTTCAACAAGTCTTGCGCCCAGTAATGGTGGTATAGAGGAATTATTATTATTATTATTACTCTTATTAATATTATTATTAATAATAGTATTAATATCCACACAAGGATTCCCACATACAAAAAAGTAATATGCAAAATCCGCTGCAAAAGGACTTTCTCTTCTCTCATTAACGCCCATTAATTCCCGAGTACGTTGTGAAGTAATTATAATATTATGTTCATCCTTAGCTGCCTCTTCTTTATCTTCTTGTAATATTAATTTTAATTCTTCAATATCTTCAAAACAATATGGGAGGGCTCCGTGAATAAATCGTAATGCATTTATAATGGATGTAAAGTCTACAGGCATTATTACACCAGCAGAATAATGATTATTATTATTATTATTCTTTCGCGAGGTTGAGGATTGTGATTTAAATTGCATATACTTTAAATTACTATTTCCTTCCATTGAGATACTCACAGTTTCTTTATTATTATTATTATTATTATTAAGAGTTAAAGCAAGAAAAGCTTCAATTTGTTGCATCGCTGCAAATAAAAGTAAAGCAAGTCGGTCTGGGTGATATATTCGCAGCAATCGTACATCTTCTGCGGCCCAAAATGAAGAAAACTCCTCTGAAGTAAGTCGAGTACAAAATAATGTACGCCAGAATTGTGTTAACTCTTCATTTTCTTTATTATTATTATTATTATTATTCTTATTATTATTATTATTATTAGTATTACCAGAGAGTATGTGTTCCTTGTAATGGAGTGAGACAATGGCACGACGAAAGGTGTAGGGGTAACTAAAATTATTTCCCATTTTTGTGAACTCTTTTTTTTTTTAATTTAATTTAATTTTATTCTACCTTTTAATATAATAATAATAAATAAATAAATAAATAAATAATAATAAAAAAATACTAAAATACTAAATTTTTTTTTTCTTTTTTTTGGTTCTTAAATTCTCTTTCGTGTTGGTGTGTTCGAAGTTATTCCTATATTTCACCCACTAAATTATATATATATATATTGTTTTTTATCAACTTACCTTCTTTAACAACCCTTATAGAAGCATAGAAATGAAATGAGATAAAATAAAAAATAGTGATAATGAAGTAACAAAGAAAGAGAAAAAAATAATAATTAATAAAAATTAGCAAAATATTTTTGACATTTAATATTGATATTCAAAAAAAATATTTATATTTATAATCTTTCCTCCACGTCACACCTACAGTACCCATTAAAGAAACAATAAATAAATATTGAATAAGGGCGGCGCAGGCTCTAGTGAGAGGATTTATCTAGAAAAAAAAAAAACAACAACAACTAAATAAATATATTTATTTACCCTAAATACTATAAACTAAAGAGAAAGAAAGAAAACAAAGAAATAATAATAATAAAAAAAGAGGAAATAAATATTTTGATATAGAAGGACTTGTGTGTGTGTGTGAGTGATAGATAAATAGAGGGAAATAATAATAATTAATAAAATTTAATAAAATATTTTTGACATTTAATATTGATATTCAAAAAAAAAAAAATATTTATATTTATAATCTTTCCTCCACGTCACACCTACAGTACCCATTAAAGAAACAATAAATAAATATTGAATAAGGGCGGCGCAGGCTCTAGTGAGAGGATTTATCTAGAAAAAAAAAAAACAACAACAACTAAATAAATATATTTATTTACCCTAAATACTATAAACTAAAGAGAAAGAAAGAAAACAAAGAAAAAAAAAACAACAACAACATATCTATATGTACATTCAAATAGAGTATTGGTAATCAACAAAATATCAAGGTAATAGAAGAAATAAATAAACAGATACAAAACATTTAATATTTAATTGCATTTAAATTTATAAATAAGTAAAAAATAAAAAAAAAAAGAGAGGAAATGAGAGTCATATTTTGCAAAGTAAAAAATAGAGAGAAAATGTTAAGAAAGAAAAAAATAGATAAAAAATAAGGGGAAAGAGGGACTTCTCCTTTGATTTTCTTTTGAAGAAATAGTAAGAATGGGATCAACAATAGAAAAAAAAAAAAATAAAAAAACATTCCCCAAAATAAATAAGGATTATATTTATTTACGCTTATATATAAATAGTGAGAAGGAAAAAAAAAAAAAAAAAAACACACATATATATATATATATATATAAACATAATTATTCACATGTTACAACAAGATAATAATAAAGAAAAGAAATACTCTCTTTAATTTTCTTCCTTTATTATTATTATTATTATTATTATTATTATTAATTTTTATTCTCCTATTATTTATTAAACACAGAAAGGGAGGAGAAATAATAATATGCATGCCATGAAAAAAAAAAAAAAAAAAAAAAAAAAGACACAATTTTACTTTTGTTTGTTTGTTTTATTTATTTTGGATTTTTTTTTTTTTTATAATATAAAATTGGGGTTTTATTTTTCCCCTGCCCTTCTCTCTCTCTCATTTTATTTTTCCTTTTCAATAGTTTCCTTTTGTCAAAAAATTAATATTTCTTCCTTCTTTTTTTTTTTTTTTTTGAAAGGTTTTTCATTATGATGAAAACAACAAACACGACGAAGAAAATATAAAAAAAAAAAAAAGAAAACCCTTTTTTTGTTTATTATCAATAAATATTCTTCTTCTTTATTATTATCATTATTATAATTTTATAAACGTGTAGCTCCCTCCGTAATACGCATAAATACCTGTTCAATGGATGTATGGGCCACTCCATAATCTGTAATACCTAATATATTTTTATTTTCTTCTAATATTTCAAATACAACTGATAATAATGTTTCTTTAGGAAGTGTATACACACAACGTAACCCACGACATTCTGTTAATTGCGCAAATGGAAAATGATATTTTATAAAATTCTTCACTATTTCTTGACACCCTTCTTCTTTTATTTTTAAATGCATTTCATACCCACTTCCATATTTATTTTTTAAATGTGTTTTATTTCCAATACATTTCAGAGATCCATTTACCATAATTCCAACACAATCTGCAAGTGCTTCAACTTCCTCTAAGTGATGTGTTGTTAAAACAATAGAACAATATTGTGAAATTTGCGAAATTAATTTCCAAACTTGACGACGTGCTATTGGGTCCATACCAGCTGTGGGTTCATCTAATAATAAAACACGTGGCCCACCAATAAGTGATAATGCTAAACTTAATTTTCTTTTATTACCACCACTAAGATGACGAACTTGAATATTTTCATATTCCTCTCTTCTTAACCCACAGAGTTGTGAAAGTAATGTAATGATATTTCCTTGTGAAGTATGTGGGACTCCTAATATATTTGCATAAAGTTTTAAATGTTCTTCAATGGTTAATAAATCTAAAACTGCATCAAATTGTGGGCAATACCCAACACACGCTCGAGCAAATTCAGCTTCTTTAACAACATCAAATCCACATATAAATGCTTTACCAGCTGTGGGTAATATATCTTGACATAAAATAGAAATAGTGGTGGTTTTACCAGCTCCATTAGTACCAAGAAATGCAAATACTTCACTTGGACCAACTGAAAAAGCTAAATTGTGAATGGCAATTTTATTATTATGATAAACTTTATGAAGATCTAATACAATGACGGCGTCCTCGGCAAGAAAACCAGATCTACTTTTATCATATATCATACTACGTTCCTCATCCACGTCGCTATCCTCATCATTTATATTATTAAATGGATTATTATTATTGTTATTATTATTATTATGATTTATAGTAAAATCTGGATGATAAGCAAGTCGTTGCCACCGCATGCGAAGTAAAGGATGATCTAACAAAAGTGTGATAATAATAAATATTGGAAATTCAATTAACATAAAAATACAAGGCCATAATATTATATTAAAAGACCAAGGGGTTATTGTAGGATCTGCTACCTGCTTTTGTGAAAGTGTTGCAAGATTTAAAATTCCTTCACCCACTGCAAATGTTGGAACTAAACGAAATGGCCAACGTAAAGTATCTGAAGTATTTTCAAATCCCTCTAGAAGACTTAATATAAAAACAAGATTTACTAATAAAAATCCAAAGGCAAAACCAATCACCATTACTTTTGTTTGTGCACTTGTATGAGTTTTAAAACCAAAACTAAGAGCATACGCCATAGAAGTTCCTGTTAAACCGAATATCATTAATAATATAAAAGTAGGACCAATAGTATCAGAAGAAGCATAGGCTTTTTGTTGAAATATAATAAATATTAAAAGAACCAATACCATTGTTACAATAAATGCAAACATATCAAATAAAAAGTTTGTACACCAATAAACAAAAAAACGAAGTCCTGCAAGATTTTGTAATCTTCTTGCACCACATTCATTTTCTTTTACTACCCATGTAACACAATTAGATGGTAAAATACTAAAAGGAATCATAATAATTAAACCTTTAAGTATTGTTTTAACAGTATCTGCCCAAAAATCATCATCAGATGAAGATAATAAAGTTGCACTTGTATATAATTCTATAGAATTATTTAATATAGTTTGTAAAATCATTGTATATAATGTATTTAATGCAATTGGAGCTCCATGAAAAAGAGAACTATTATAAAACATTAAAATAGGTGTATTATTAAATATTTTTTTATACTCTGGATCAGAACAACTATAAGAAATATAATGTGGTAATGAATGATAAAAATAATTATCAATATGATACCAAGACATATTTAAAGAATTTAACATATTAAGATCATTCATATATACACTGTATTTACTACCTAAAGGTGTATATGTTTGAGTTGGAAAAAAATTTTTACAACCACTTGTATCAGTTTTAGTATTAAAAGGAAAAATTTTTGGAGTTAAAAAAATAGTTGAAGGTTGAGTAAAATTTATACGATCTAATATAACTGAAAGAAGTACACATATAACTGGACATAAAATTTGAAAGCATAACATTCTCCAATCACGAATCGTACATAAAAAACGTTTTTTAACCATAGCAGAAAATTGCATAAAAATAATATCATTTGAATTTACTAAACGATCATATTTCCATATAGTATCTTTAATATTACTACTATTATCATTATTATTAGGTAGACTTTTAAAACCTTCTTTTTCTTCTTCTTCAATTACTCTCATAAAAACATCATCTAATGTTGTCCCTTCAACCGTATAATTACGAATCCCAAGTGACGTTAATGAAGATTCTAATTCACGTAATAATGGAATAAATTCTTTAAAACTATCTGTAGGTACCCTATATAATACTTCTTCAACACTTTTCATCTCAACCTTAGCTCGTGGTATATAATTTTTAATTAACGATGTAATAGACTCACAATTTGTATTTATATTAAGAGACATACTAATACGATACCCAGAACCAAGACGAGATTTTAAAAATAAACTACTTCCACAACATTGTAATACACCATGACTCATAATTGCAATTTGATCTCCAAGAATATCCGCCTCATCCATAAAGTGAGTTGTGAGAAGTATTGTTCTTAATTTTGATATTTTTAGAAGTAAATCCCACATATATCGACGCGCCGCCGCATCCATTCCAGCTGTAGGTTCATCTAAAATAATAAATTTACTCCCCCCCACAAATGCTATAGCAACACTTAATCTTCTCTTTTGCCCACCACTTAATATAGAAGAAATAATATCTCTCTTATCATATAAATCGACTTCTTGTAATACTTTGGTCACAGCATCTTCTAATGCGGCGCCTTTAAATCCTTTAATGCGAGCAAAAAATTCTAAATGTTCTCCGCATGTTAACTCTGGCCAAAGAATATTATGTTGTGGGCAAAATCCAATATCTTGTCGAACTAATGAAAGCTTTTCACGAATAGAATTTCCATATATAATACAATCGCCTGCATCTGGCTCTGTCATGCCTGTAATCATATTAACTGTAGTAGATTTCCCAGCTCCATTGTGACCTAATAATACTGTAATACCTCCTTCTTCAATATTTAAATAAAGATTATTTACGGCGGTAAATGTTTTACCAGATATTTTAAATTCACGACGTAATCCTTTTATTTTAACGGCAAATGAAGTTGTTGGGTTTTCAGTTTCAAATACACCATTCGTTGCCCTACCATCAGGTCCTCCTTCAATTATTTTATGTTTTTTTCCACACATATATTTTATTGGATTAATGATAAAGAAAAGGGGATGCCTTGAAGTTCCCCAATCACGAGGTATAACTTCTTCAAGATATATTGATAAAATTAAATATAAGAAGAAATCTAATACAAAAAATCCAAAAATAAAAGCCATATTAGGTTTATCAAGAATATATAGAAAATCTGATGTTCCAAATCCATCCGCAACTTCATGTTGAAATAATAATTCTAAACCTACAGATAATGCAGATGGAGTAATAATACAAAGTACAGAAGTAACTGTTGAATTTGCTGAAGTCATAGCAAAATTTGGAAATGCTGCAATAAAATATAAAAGTGGAGCCATCATTGATACCATTCGAGATTTACTAAAAAACGCGGCAATAAATCCAGCGAATGAAATTGCAGATAAAGAAAATAAAAACATAGTGAGGAATAAAATAAAAAAATCTGATCTCCTCATATATGATCTCATAATAAGTGCAATAAAAAGTGAAGTAATAAACATAATAGTAACTGAAATAATAAACCATGATATATTCATAGATAAAGTTTTCATACCCATAATTTGCATAGATTCTCTTATTCGAAGTTCTTTTTCAAGTACTCTACGTCTTGCTAATTGTGTAACTGGGTAAAGATATGCAAGAACAATAATAAAAGCTACTATTTTACCAGATGAAATAAGTAATTTTGAACTTTTATAAGGTAAACTTCCCATTGAAGCAAAATATGGTTCAAATTGATGTTCTTTTAAAGGAATAGATAAAATATTATTCATATAATAATCATATAACATTCTTTGTAAAGTAAGAAATCCAGAAACGATATAAATATCTGATCTATCTGTCTTAACTCCTCCAGAATATAAAACATCAATAGAGGGTGAAGGAGGTGGAATAGATTTTTGACTCATTTGTATATCAACATCAAAAGAATCTATTGTCATATTATTTATATGAATAATAGCAAATACACTACCATTTCTAATAAAATCATTTATTTCTGAAATTTTATTATATGTTCCACCATAAACTTTTTTAAAATATATAGAAGTAGTATTAAAATAATTTAAAAATGAATTAGGAATATTATCAGATGGTCCAATAAAAATTAATCCATTTGTACTAACAGCTGTAAAACGATCAAAAGCTGCAAGACCAGCTGCAACAAGTAAATTAGCACTATTACTACGTCCAAATTCTCGTTTAGCTGCAGCCCAATGATTTAATAATAAATCATCAAGTTTTGGAACTTTATTAAGAACTGCCACTGAAGATTCTGCAAAAAGAAATGCTGGATGCCTTCGAGCATCTCTACATAATCCTTTAACAGGTATAAGTGATTCATCTCCTTCACAATTAAATTCATAATTTACCATACTACAAGGTTGTAACCCTTCAATTAAATTACAATTTCTATTAGGGCAAATATCATTATCGTTATAACAATAATGACTGCTATAATTATAAAAACCACCATTAGGTGGAATACTACTGTAATTAATATAATTTTCTTCTTTACCAATTTCATCTCCAAATAACGTCCATATTATTACTGTTAATAAAACACAAATAATTGGTATTATTATTTCAAGTATTAGAGAACACCAAGCTTGTTTACGTTCCACAACATCACGACGAATTGAAGCTAATACTTGAGTAAAAAAAGAAGCTGGTTTACCTCGTAATAATGCAACATCTTCTTTGGTTGAAACTGACCTCACACTTTTACTTTGTGTAAATATTGCATTATTACGGTTTCTAGCTGAGAATGAAGATAAATTGCTCCATGTATCTTCCACTAGATGAGCCATAATACGTTAATAAAAGGTAATGATAATAAAGATGAAGAGCAAATTTCGGAGAATATATTACTTATTCTCACACACAAAAGCCAAAAAAATTGCCTAAAAAAAAAAAAAAAAAAAAAAGAGTCATATAAAAAGAAATAGATTTTACATTATTAAAAAAAAATAAAAATAAAAACAATAATAATAATTATAGTCACAATAAAAATTTGTTAAGATTGAGTTATACGCAACATAAAAAAAATGTAGACTCAAAAAAATACATCACTTCATCCATACTCAACTCTTCACATATATATATATTTCTACTCCCTAATTTTATAAAATCAATAAGGTGGTGGTACTGGTGGTGGTGGTGTACTGCTACTCCCACTTCCTCCCCGTTGTATTCCTCTATATCCACCTGTTGAAAACATTTGTTGTGGTTGTTGTGAAAATTGTTGAAATTGTGATTGTTGTTGTTGTTGTTGTTGTTGTGGGAATTGTTGTTGAAATTGAAATTGCTGGGACCAGCGATTACCGTGATGTAAGTGATGGGAGTGGTGGGGTGGGGGAAAGGCACAACTTTGGGGACGCTCGAGGGCTTCTTGTCTTTTAAGAGCCTCCGCCGCGTCGAGCTCCGCTACATCTTCTGGGGTGCCAATATCTAAACGTGTCCCTTGCCGATTTAACATTACTATCAGAGGGGAAAGAGGCTAATAATAATAATAATAATAATAATAAAAGAAAAAGAAATATTGGTGAGGAAAAAAAAAAAAAAAAAAACATACTTCATATTTACACTAAGAGAAATAAAAGTAAATTTATAATAAAAACCCAGGGAAGGATGGGAAACAAAGAAGGATAAAACGAAATCAAGAAAAAAACTACGTTTTACTATATCTATGGATCAACTTACGAAAAGGGGATTTCTTTTTAGGGTCTTTCCCTCTCCTCCTTCAGACCCCAACAATCCCCCTTCGCCAAGTTAGACGCT
>JASANY010000749.1:0-35494 GCA_030849755.1 Trypanosoma avium
TCGTCGACAACAGGTAATCCTGCAGCCTTGCGTCGTTCCACTGCCACAGTTTGACTAAAGAAAGTACGTTGAATTGCATGCATCTTTTTTTCCCCTTATTACTTTTATATTTTTCATATAAATAATAAAAAAGTTATAATAGAATGAAGAAAAAAAAATATATATATATATATAAATATATATTTATTATTATTATACAAGTTTGATTTATCAGGACATATCACAATAAAAAAAAAAAATAATAATAGCAGTAATAAAAAGAAACACCCACATATTAAAATAGTTTTCTTCTCACTATGACTCTTTTTTTTTCCTCCTTTTTTTATTGTTCCAAGTAATTTGTGTTGTATGAGTTGGGTTTCAAAGGAATAAGAGAAAATAGAGTAAAAAATTAAAATAAATAAAAAAGGAATTTTAACCTAGACCCGTTAATTTTGTTTCCCCTTTTTTTTGGTGAGAGGCCTATATTTTAAAAGAAAAAAATACATGTTTCGTTTTGGTTTTCGAAAAAAAAAATAATAATAATATAAAGGCACAAATCGTTTTTTTTTTTTTTTTTTCTTCGTGTTCATTATTTCAAAAGAACGAAAAAAAAAAAAAGAATCCAAATTTTTCTATGAACCATGGAGAAAAAAAGTAAAATTTTTATCTCCATCGAAAAAAAAAAATAAATGAATACATGAAATTATAGTATTGGAGAAAGCTCCCTGCCCTCTGCTATTTGTTTAAGGAGATTCTCACAATTCATTAAGCATCGTGGGTGATGAAAAGGTCCTTTCCATAAGGAACCCTTTTGTGTATGTGAAATAGTTCCATCACGATGTAAATATCCGTACCATTCACCAAATTCCTTATCTGCAAAATGCCCAAATGCGTATACGTGAATTCTTTCAAACCACTTAAAATATTTTTCATCTTTTGTAATTCCATACGCCATTAGGGTTGCGATTAAGGCTTCATTGTGTACCCACCAGAGTTTCATATCCCACTCCAATTGTTCACAAGGACGTCTATCAACATCCATAAAATAAAGAATTCCACCAAAGGTTTCATCCCATCCCCACTCTAAAGACCAATTAAGAATATTTAATGCCTTTTCAAGAAGATCCTTATCTTTTGAGAAAATAGCTTCATTCATTAAAAACCATGCATTTTCAATAGAGTGACCAGGATTAATACATCGACCTGCTGGTGTATTAATTCTACTACCATCAGTAGCAACACATTCTAAAACACAATGAAGTTCAGGTTTATAGTGATATTTAATAATAATATCAACCATTTCTCTTGTAATTTTAGAATAATATTCAGTTTTTGTTGGATCGCAACGACGCAAAAGTTGAGCACAGCTTACCAAAACCATTGGAACTGCTGAGGCACGGTCATTTCGTGTTTTTGCATAGCCTTTAGGTGTAATCTTAAACGGATCTTCCTCTGGAGTACGGAATAATTTTAACATAAATTCATATCTTTCTTCAGCTTTTTTTAATGCTTCTTTATCTCCAGTTGCGAGGCCATACTCCGCCATTGCCACAACATAAAAACTTTCAGAATACATATATCGACGTTTCCTTAGAGGTTTACCTTGATCTGTAACTGTAAAGAACATGCGTCCATCAGAGTCTGTGCAATACTTTTCCAAGAAATCTTTACCAATTTTTGCAGCTTTTAGCCATTCCTCACGTTTTCCGTAACGATTTATCAATGTTGAAAAAGTCCACAGGCATCGACCTTGAAACCATACGGATTTATCACTATTATAACTTCGTCCTGTACGATCTACAGAAGTAATGTAACCTCCATTTTTTTGATCAATAAGATCTGATTGCATCCAAAAAGGAACACAATCCTCCAAAAGTTGATCATGATAAAATTGCTTATATGATTCTATAGTTTCCTTTTTGATTGGCATTTTATTTATTATTATTATTATTATTATTATTATTTTTTTTAAAGCTTTGATGATGTTATTATTTATTATTTATTTTTGAAATTATAATGTTTAATATCTATCTAAATATATTAGAGAAAATATAAATAAATAAATAATAATAATACTAATAAAAAACCAGAATTAACAAATTCACCATGTTTATCCAAACATTTTTTTTTTTTTTTTTTCCTTTTAAATTTTTACTTAGCTTTTTGAAAAATAATATAGTTCCATTTGTATGCGCACAATCTATAGTCTAAAATTAAAAAAATATAAATCTTATTTATATTTTTAAAGAGGTTGTTCAAGGATAGCATGAAGTGTTTCGAATCCTTTTAACTCACGCAATCTCTCCCGCTGTGACTCCACAACACAACATTTAGAAAGTGCAATGGCGAGATTCTTTTGTGTGGTTCTAGCGTAATTCCATTGTCCTGTTCCTTTTTTCCCTTCATGCTCTAAGGTAAATAAGAGTTCTCTCATATTTCTTAATTTTTCTAAAATTAAATCCACAGCCTGAAAAGATGCAAAGTGAATACACCCTTCAGGTGGAACAAAGGATGCTATTAAACCTGCATTACCAAGTGCAATCATATGCTGATCATTAGCATGATTAATAATACGAAGAATAAGTGAAATATGATTAGAAATTATAAGACCTTTCTCACGTAAAAGAAAATTTTGTGAATAAAAAGAAGCGAGACAAGTTGTAACATGGTCTAAAACTTCCCAGGCTGCTGTCATCTGCAATATTATTTCATTATTATTATTATTATTATTATTTAACTGAAAGTTTGAAATACCAATTTCAAGTAACGACCAAAGTATTTCTTCATCCTCTAACATTTTTTTTAGAAGGATTTCATCATGTGAAACAAATTTTGAGAGTACACCCATCATTTTCGCAAAAACGATTACATTTTTCATTGAATTTCCATTGGAGTTAACTCGTGTTTTAAGTAAACGCCAAGTACGTAGGGTAAATGAAGAATCATTAATATTAGTATTCTCTGTTATAGAACGCCATTGTTCCACATATTGCTTCCGTGAATCAACTTGTAGGAAAACATTATAAATAACTGCATACAATCCTTCCTCTATTCTTGGTGATACTAGAGGCATTTTTTCTTCTTCTTTATATATAGGTATAACTTCTGCAAGAAGACGTGTAAACTCTAGTGAACTCATACTTTTTGCCCAATCACTACTTACACATGAAGTACGTAATGCTAAGGATAGACCAATTTCTTTTAGTTGATCTGAATTTATTTTAATAGTTGTTTTAATCGTTTGTAGTAGCATATCTCCCTGTATCTCTTTTGATATAGTAGTAGAGATTGAAGGTTCCCTAAGTAATCCCTCTAATATACCACAATAAAAAAATAAAAGTTGTGGAATAGGATTTTTTTGAACTATTATATTCCAATACTTAAGTATTATAGATCCACATTTATTATAAACTTGAGAAGGAAAACGCATAGTAAAAGCTTCTAAAACTTGAAGAATGGCTATCATTACTGTAGTTGTAGTATTATTTTGATTCAATACAGATTTATATTCTAGGGCCTCTGTTAATGTTTCAGTTAGACTCCCTAAAAATCTTGTCACAATGGATATTTCTAATCCATCAGCTCCTGCCTCACTCCCTAGTAATACAAGAGATAATAATCTAGAAGAAACTATAAATGTTACAAAAGAATTAGAAATATGCCCAGAATTTTTTGGATTAGTAGAGTTAAAAATATTTAAATTATATTTAGATAATAAAATGCAAATAATTTCTATTAATGGTCCTATACCATTAAATATAGAAAATAATACAGCAGCACCGTGATGAAAAGATTGAACTATTTCAAGACATATTCGAATATTTTCTGCAGATTGTGTTATCGATTTCATTATATCATCAAATTCTTTATTATTAATATCAATTGTAATATTATCTAAAGATTCTTCTTGAGAATTTTTCTTAGAAACTTTCTGTAAATTTTTTACATTAGAAATTAAAATTTTAATTGATTCACTTAATCGTTTAGCTTCTTCTGGATTTTCATGCTGAAAAATAAGACATGAATCATGCTCCTTCTTTACTCTTTGCAACCATTGAATAAGATTTGCTGCTTCCTTACTTTCAGGTTCCTTTTGTAAAGCTAATTCAGCATCGTTTAATGCATCTATAGGACGATGTAAGTTTCTAAGTGCTGTAGCTCGCCGAAGTAAAGCCTTTACATTTGTTGGTTCATCTTGTAAAACAAAACTTGTATCTTCTATTGCTTCAAGATAGTGATTTAATTTTAATTGTACAAGAGCACGATTATTGCGAAGGATACGTTGAAGAGAAGTATCTACAACATTAAGTAAAATTGCACTAGTGTATAATTCATTTGCTTTTTCCCATTGAAGATTCTTTACTGCCATAGCTGCTTCTTCCTTTAAACGAATAGCTTCTTCTAATGATATTCGTTCTGATCTACTATAGAGAGAATTATCAGTTTCTGATTTTCGGTTTCCACTTCTCTTGTTATCTGCTTCTTTTAATAATTTATCAATTAATTCATCATTTTCAAAACGAGCGTAGTACCTAGGATCGTAGCGCATTCGTACTTTTTCTCGACTTTTATTTATTTCCATTTGACGACGTTGATCCTCACGTTCTTTTCTTTTCTTTGCTGCCTCTATTGGATCTTCATTTAATATTTCTTGAATAGATGCTGTTATATCTTCAACACGATTTAACCACTCCTCAACAGCCTCACGAGGTGGCGGTTTAGTTTCCAGTTGATTTGATGCCATATAAATAATGTGTTAAATATTAATCCTATATACCTTTGTCTACTTTATATTCTGAATAATAATAGAAGTGAAGGAAGTATTATTATTATTATTACTACTACAATTAAGCTTCGTGATAATAAATGTTTCTCTTGCAAACATAAAAAATAATAATAACATCTTTTCTTTTCTTTTCTCAAAATAAAATTTATACTTTTACACTTAAACAGGTTAATTCAACCTTTTTTTTTTTCTTCACTGCAACAAAAAAAGACATATATATATATATATATATATTATTCTGACCTTGTACAACTTTCACGAAGTACACAATTCCAATCAGCTTTACCACCATTACTAACAAACTCAACACTTTCTTCTTCAAATAAAGAGGCTCGTACAACCTCTGAAAAACGAGGATCTACGCAATCTTTATCTGTAACTTGCTGCGCAGAAAATGTTATGCGCTGCGCATGCAGATGTGCTGTAGAATCCATTCCTCTTTTTTTTTTTAATTTATCTTCCCTGAAATATATATAAAAAAGAATGTGATGGAAAAAGAAGAAGAAGAAGAAGGAAAAAATAAAAATAATATTTACTTCAGTATTAATCTTTAGGGTAGATTTGCTTTTATTATTATTATTAAGGTTCTTCAAATTCAAGAGCACATATCGAAAGACAAATACCAAATATGAAATTGCATTACGTATTTTTTTTTTTTTTTTTTTTCTCCCCAGTCTCTCTCTTTCCCTCTCCCTCAAACTTACTCATTTATCCTGACTAATTATACTATTACTACTACTACTACTACTACTAAAAATAAAAAAAAAATTAGCCATTATTTTCATAATTTTACTAATTCGTTACATTTCTTCATTTTCCAGATCATTATTATCATCATCTTCATCACAAGTCATACATCCACTTGCTGAAGTTTTTCGACAACAGGTACATTTGTTTCCAAGACATTGTACCTCACCAGAATTACTGAAACATGATGAGGCATCTGCCATAGGTACATTACAAACATACGAATATCCTCTTGAACTGCAGTAATTACAATCAAGTTCAGCAGAGGTAGTCGTGGTACCACATAAGAGCAGAATTAATAATGCACTGAAGAGAGTTAAAAATGTAAAGCAGCGCATTCTTAATATTTCTCTTAAGTAATTTGAAAAAAAGGAGCGAAAAAAAATAATAAGAGAGTTAGTTTTTTGTATTTTTTTTTTTTTTTTTTTCCGCTAGGAGTTACGATATAATTGCCTTTCTATATTCAAGAAAAAGAATCCAGATACAAGAAGAAACAAAAAAATAGAAAAGAAAGAGGAGAAAAATCAGATATATATATATATATATATTTGTTAGTTGGGAGAACAAAAGAAAGTTAGTATATTATATATATATATATATTTTTTTTCTTTTTTTTCATTATTTATTTGGCAAAGGAACACTTCCTTATTTCGTGTATCAATAATGGATGAAAAATAATAATAATAATAAGAAATGGATAAATTACATTCGATTGTTATAATAAAGTTTTTTTCCTTTTCCTTTTCCCCCCTCTCTTGTGGGTGTAATTTCTCATTCTCTAGTAACACATCTCCCCTCTCTCTCTCTCTCTCTCTCTCTTTATATATATATATTTCACTCACTCTTCATATACACCAACTCCATTATTCTCAGTATCATCAGGAACAATTGGGACAATTAATGCCGCCCGCATCGTCGCGTCCCCGAGACCGCCAGGGGCTGCGATGAGGCGTCGCATAGCGTGACGTGATCTTTCATTAAATCGACGCACAGACTCTTTTTCTTTTTCTTTCATTTCTTCTATTTCTCTTCTTTTATTATTTTCTCTTTTTTCATTTTCTTTCTCTACACCATATGGGGCAGGGGCGGGCAGAACATCATCGGCGTATAAAAGATCCGCAAAGGCGGTCTCATCGTAATTAAAAACATACCGCCGCATTAACTCCAACTGCTCATCACTTAATAATTCTGCAATTGCAACATTATATCGACAGAGGGCTTGTGGGGTTAAAAATGGGGTGCCGTCTAGAAAAGAATTTAACGCGAGTCGAAAGTTTTGATGATATTGTTGATATTCTTGAGTTGTTGATTTCTCTGTTAATAACGCACTACTAGCTCGCAGCACACAACAAAGCAGTGATGCACTTTCTTGTTCTTCTTTTTGTTTGCGTCGTGCCAATCGAACTTCTTTATTCATTTTGTGTAGCCATTCACGTGTTTCTGCAATGCGGTGGGCAATACGCTCGCCACTGACACTTAACTCACTCCCAAGAGAGGAAGCCCCAGCCTGAGGAATAACACGAAATGAAGAAGGTGTATCATTACGAGTGTAAGTAGCACTATTATTATTAGTATTACCAGCTGCTGAGATTTTTACATGATTATAATTTGTATTTGCATGCGACCTATGATGTATACGTGACATTTTGCCCTATACAGACCAAGGTTTCAAGGTATGAATTGATTATTATGATATTAATTAAAATATATATATATATATATATATATTCGTTATTTATTTTTATTTTTTTTTTAAAAAAATTAATCTCTGGGCACTACCCCCCACCTCCCTATTTAATTTATAAATTCAAAAAGGAAATAAATAAAACATCATGTATTAAATACCAAGTTTTAAAAATTATTTTAATTTTAATATATTTTAGCATTGATTATTGAACTCCAAGTATAATGTGAAGAAAACAGACACAGAAAAAAAAAAAAAAAAAAGAACCAAAGCCCCCCTCCCCTCCATTATCTTTATCTGAAAAGAAAAAAACATACCCAACCCTTATCTTAAAAAAATACATATAAAATAATAATAATAATATAAAAGAACGATGAAAAAAAAAAGACATTATTTGTTAAAATGATTCAGCAAGTATATTTTGTGGACCATCTGGCCAGGCCTGAAGTGAGCACTTAAGAGACATTTTCTCCATCCACTCCCCCTCTCGTAACATACTCGTTAGACAAGAGTAAAGAATTTCCATATCCTTCTTAATATTATTTTCTTTAATAAGAAGAGGTTGAAGAAGTGATAGAGTCTCACGTATTCGTTGTAAAATACGCACCAGTACTTGTTGATCTTGCAACGTTAATGGAGCCCTCCCACTCATATAATGAGGAAGAGCCGATGGCCGCACCCCCACCCATTTTGCAGGTAATAATTTATCGAGATTGATTACTTGTTTTTGATTGGTTTTATTGTGTAATATATTTTTTTCATTACCAAAGATACCAATAAAAGTAAGAGCTATGCGAAGACCATGTGGGTCACCGTCTACAAGAATAAAAATAGGAAGTTGAGGTAAATCCCGATGAATATTTTTCAGAAATGCACGAGATGCTTTACAAGGGTAACCTTTACTGCATAAAAAAATACATTTACTCAATAATACATTACTGTTTAAAGATCCCTGTGCTTCAACAAGAGTTCGTAATGTACTTTCTTTTTCTACTATAATTAAAGCAGAGGGTGAATTATTATTATTATTATTAATTGCCCCACGAAAGTTACAACCATGTAATCCAATCTCTGTGTTAACAAGAACTCCAGAAGGGTATCGTGAGACATCAATTTTTACAGAATTTTTAGTACTATTACTAGAATTCAAATTTAAGTTTTGTTTTTGTTCTCGTTCTTTTTTTTTTATTTGAATTTCTTTCCTACTATTTTCCAAGTTATGATTTAAATCCATTGAATGATTAGTATATAATGGTAATGATGATGAAGAATCAGCAGGAATATCAAAAGTTAAGTTACCAATAATAATACTTTTACCACTTGCACCAATACGTAAACCTTCACGACTATAATATCGTTGAAATTCTTTATTATTATCATTTGAATTAATAAAAGATAAAGGATGAGTTCGATTCATCCATCGACATAGACGTATAATACTTAAATGAGTATCTTTTTGCCCATTTGGGAAAAGTAATGTATTTCTATAGTATACATCACGTTCTGTACAAGTTAATCCATTTTGAACCATTTCAATAATACATGAAAGAACGTAGAATGATTGAGCATCATACCTTAATGCATTTATTAATTTTTTATCAGATTCTTCTTTATTAACTAAATGAAGAGAAGAATTTTCTAGTTTTGAAATAAAAAGTAAGCTACCAAAATTCATATTATCCTGTGAAGAAGTAAATGTTTTAATTGTGTCAGTTATTTGAAAAAGATTTATAAGGTAAGCATGCAAAACGGCCTCTGCTGCGCTCATAATTTCTTCATTAGTAATCATTTTAAATGTGATAATAAAGTTATAAATAGATGTACTTTCTTTTTCTTTTCTTTGTTTTAGTTTCAAAAATCAAAATAAGAAAAGAAAGAAAGAAAAAAATATATATATTTATAGTTTACATTAGAGATTCTGTAGAAGAAATACTCCCATTCAATTTCTTACAAGAAAAAAAAAAAAAAAATCCACTCCATTATCAGTACAACAAATATATATATATATATATATATATATTATAATTTCATCTTGTTTCAATATTCCATTCTTATATTATACATTGATGATTATGTAAACAATCAAAAGCAGACCACCACATTTCAAAGGCTGCAATGCTATTCCATATATATTCATGCAAATTGTCGGTATGGTGACCGTTTTTATTTAACCCCCCCCCCCCTATTTTCTCTCTCTCTCTCTCTCTCTCTCTCTCTTTGCATAGATACAAACGCACAAAATTTCTCACTTCAATAAACTATGAACATTACTGTGAAGTCTAAACAAAATGTAAAGACCCACAAACACAAACACCTAACCCCCATCAAAAAAAAAAAAAAACGAACAACCTTTCCCTCTTGTTATCCCCTCGAAACAAAAAAAAAAAACTTTTTTTTTTCTAAAATTATTATATCCATTTGATTCTCTTTTTTTCAAAAATTGTTACTTTTACATACATGTATATAAGTATATATAAATATATATATATTTACCTTGATTAAAGCTGTTGAAGTACTGCTAAAGCTACACGGAATTCTTCATAGGTGGCACGTCCATCCCCACGCCAGGCCATACCTTCAAAAAGTTTCTGCACAGTTCCCTTCGCAAGTGGTAAACCGAAGCAATCGAGTGCCTCAATATCTCTGCGAAAAGCCTCCCCATCAATAGAGCCTCGTAGACTATCAATAATAGGAGTTGGAGTTGCACCTGCCTCACTTTCACTTTCACTCCCAGTCCAATCTGCGATGCCACCGTAATACGTCCACAGCCGCGCCACATCTTCCTCACTCGCGCGAAGTAACGTCTCCCGCAGCCACTCTGCTGGGCTATCACTCCTACTATTACTATTATTGTGATAATTATAATTATTATAACTTTTGTAACTGTGAGGGTGGGAGGCGGCGGTGGCGGCGAAGTGAGGGGAGCGCCTGTCAAGTGTGCGGGATGTGGCCGCCATTTCTTTTTCTTGCCACTCTCGTGCCTCCGCCTCCACCTCTGAGGGAGGAGAAAGAGGCACAAAGTAGCCATCTTGCTCACTTATTAATGCAATAAACTCTCGGGTATCCATGGCGTGGGTAAAACTAAACATTCTACCAGTTACACACTCATCATCCGGCATTTTACCAGTATAACGTACTAATGGATTTTCTTTCCACTCAAGAAGCTCCGCGGGGTCTTGACCCAAATAACACACAGCACGTACAAGTGGGTCCGGGGCTAAATCACCCATACCACACCATAATTCACGTTCCATAAAGGCTTGAAGAGGACCCTCACTTGCTAAAACAATATTATCAATACGATTTGGTTTTACTGGAAGGTCAAATTCCGTCCACCCATTATATAGACGTCCACGTAGAGAAGCTTCAAAGGCTTTCGCAGGATCTACATCACCAATAATATCATTTAAAAAATTTTGCCAACTACAATTTCGTTGATCCCAACTCACAACATAGCAATAAATATCACGCATATTAGGTCCTGCCTGAATCATACGTTCACGCTCAAAAGGTAAAATAGGATTAATTACATATACACCTTCTGCATTAAGTTTCATTACTTCCATATCATAAGCAAGTTGAATATGTTTTTGTTGTGGTAAAGACCATTTAACATAGAGTTGTGAAGGTGTCATAGAAAATCTATTAATAGCATCAAAAGCACCTAAAACACGTTGTGATGATACTGCATTCATCCAACTTTCACCAAAAGTATCATAAAAAAGTGCTTCTCCTTCTGTTGTAACTTCTGGATAGTATTGAAAAAAATTATGTGTTGCATAATACATAGGAGAAGAAAGATGTTTATCAACAAGTCTTGGATAAGTTTGTTTACGAAGTTCTTGTTTAATTTGAATATTATTTGAGGTTAGAATATGTTGTAATAATTTAATAACTTTGGGATTTTCAGAAACATGTGGTTTAACAATAATCATAGCAGTATTACGGAATAATAATGTTTCATCTGATTCATTAACTACACCTTTTTGTTCTGAAATTAAAGAATTTTGTTCCTTTTGTTGTTGTTGTTGCTGCTGTTGCTTTAAGACTTCTATAGATGTTAAAGCTCGTAATTGATCATCATCTGAACCATTTTCAATATATGGTAGACGTGCAGCATTTGCTGCATCACTACTTTCTTCTTGACTTAATTCATCTGTAAGTGCTTTTAACATAATAAGTAAACGTGAAGTATTACAATGTCGTAAATGTTCAAAAACGCTTGCTTCAATTCCATTTGAAGTAACTTCAGGATTATCAAGCCATACACGTAATATCCTTTCTGGTACTCCATGACGTAACATTATATTTCCCAAATAATCTTCATTTACTGCATAACGAAGACATTTTGTACGTTCCCTCATAGCTTGTAATGCCCCTTGACTTACATGCATTCCATTACGTAATAAATCTGGTTCAGTAGCAAGACCATACTCTCTCCATCGAATAAAAAGTTGTCCACGAATACTATCCGATAATGCTGATTCTGGATTTTCATCTCCAATAACATTTTCAAGAAATGTAGGCCAACTCATACTAGCTTCTGACCATGAAACAACATACCAATGTAAAAGAGCATTAGCAGACTCAAGAGACTGTTTTAACTCTGGGAAAAACCCATTTACAACAAATATACCATTTTCAGAAAGTTCTGCAATAATAAAATCTGGGCGTATTATTGCTTTACGTGTTGAGGTTCGCCATTTATCATAAAGGTGTTGCGGCGTTACCCCACCAAGAAGTTCTAATGCACGATAGGCATTTACAACAATTCCACCATCAACAAGTTGCTCCCAAGAAATTCCAAGTTGTTGACGCACTGCTTCACGTTCATCCTTAGAAAGTCGAATTGTTGAAACATCACGCACGGCATAACGTGAGGCTGTAGCATATAAGTGATGTACAAGTCCACGTTCTCTCACTACAGACCCACTTAAGTCTCCTTCCTCATCAATTTGAACATTTGCACGAGAAAATACAGCTTCAATAGTAGTTGCAAATGGACGACATAAGGCATGACTCTTTACTAATACAAATGCAGAATTACGAGGTGGTGTAGTACGATTTCTATTTTCTTCATTTAGTAATAATTGTAAGATATCTGAAGAACCTTTTTCACGTGCTATATCAAAAAGAAAACGACTATCACCATTTAAAGAACGAGGATTTGTAGCAGCCCAACGAAGTATATAAGGTGAAATACCTAATTCATTTATTGCAAAACGACCAACAGGATCATGAGAAAATCCTAATGAAAGCCATAATTGCCTTTGTTGTATAGCTTCAAGAGCACTTGTAGATGTCATTATTGCTCCTTCAAATGGATCAGGTGGACATTGAAGTCCTGCAATTTTCCATTCATCACATAATACATGATGTAAACTTCCAGGATATGCCGCTTCAATATAGGGATCACCAATAATTTTTTTAAGATAGTATGCGTAATCAAAATCTTCATTTTTCCATGAAATTAAAAAGTATTTCTTAACAGATGTAGGTAAATTAAAAATTTCTGTAGTATGTAATGCAAATCCATTTACAATATATCCAAGTGATCCTTTCATTTTTCCAACATAAAGAGATGGTGCTATTCTTTTACGTAAAGTACATTCATCCCATATTTCTTTTAAACGTAAAGCAGATAAATTAAATTCAACTGCAACATCTACAGCATTACGAATTCTTCTTGAATCCCATACTTCACCAAAGGCTTCATAAAAAGTATTCATTGCATTTCCATCTATAGCATATTGAAATGGAGATTGCTTAACAGCATATTTAAATACTTCAACTTGAATTTCATTCATCATATGACGTAATGATGGTGCAATACCTCTTATACTACCTCCAGATTCAACTTGTATTTTATGCCTTTGTAGAAAATCTGTAATATATGCTGTTAAAAGTTCCTCACCCTCTACAGATGCACACTTAGGATTAACAAGAATAAAAGCATAATTTCTTTTAAATGATTCAGGTGTAGTAGTAGTAGTAGTAGTAGTAGCTGCAACACTTGTAAAATCAATAGTAGAATTTGTTTTCTCTTCTATTGGTATACTTCTTCCATTTGAAGTTTCATTATGATTATTACTATGATTATTCTGAATTTTAATATTATTAACAATATTTTTATTATCAATTTGTTTTTGAATTGGAGGATGAGGAATAAGTACGCCTCCACTATGAAGACGAGAACGAATTAAATGCATTCCACCTGATGCTTGAAGACCAATAAGTTGTGCCACCAATAATGGATTCTCCGTACACATTTTATCAAAAGCATCACTTGCTGAATCTATAGGTTCATCACGGTGACGTACCATTGGATTTTGCAACACAGTTTGTAAAAATTCACCACTTACACCTGCTTGAATAAGAAGTCGACCAAAAATATCTTTTTCTACTCTTGCATTAAGCCAAGAAAGACGATCGGCAAGTCCTTCAATAGGTGTAGCAGAAGCATGAAATCCATTATCAACACCATCAGGGGGTTGCTGAAGTCCAAGTTCCATCCATGAAATTGAGAGAGCATGCCTTAGTGAGGCTGTCGCAGCTGCAGAGGGAACATCCCCACCAATCACATATTCTTGAAATTCATTCCAAGTCATAATTTCACCATCCCAGGAGACAATATACCAAAAAATACGAGAACCAGTATACATACGAGAACGAAGATATGGATAAAATCCATTTACAACATATAAACCTTCTTCTTCTAAATAAGCTACATATAAGGAAGATGATAAACATACTTTACGTATAGCATTATCCCAAGCTTCAAGTAATTTTACTTCTCCTATTCTTTCTACAGCTTGATATGCATTTATAATCATATGTAAATTTATTGCAGTATTCCATGTAATACCAAAAGTACGTTCAAATTCTACCATTTGTTTTGTTGTAATAGGTAATTCTGAAACATTACGTGTCATAGCATTACGATATAAAGAACTATATTGATGATCTACAAGTTTTTTTTCAATTACTTCATCCATTGATAATTGACCAGAATAAACTACTTCAATACGATGTTCTGCTAATGCACCAGGTACCCATTCATAAACTTCTGAAGTACAAGCATGTGGTTTTACCCAAATAAAAGCGTAATTCATTTTAATTCCCCTTAAAAAACGTGAAGTAATAACTTTTAATCGACGAATTACTTCTGTACTTTGTTGATATTTAGAAATTACACGTCGTGAATAATCTCTTACAGTATTCGTTATTAACGAAAATTCTTCTTGCTTATTATTATTATTATTATTATTATTATTATCACTTACAGTTTCATCACGTACATAAGGTAGTAATAATGATAATGGTACCCCTTCAAGTAATAATTGTTGTACAAAAAGATCTTCTTTTAATTCTGCACCAAGCCATATTTCTTTATCTGCAGCAGCTTCTAAAGGACCTTCTGAAGCGTAAATTGGAGCAGTTGTATATGATAAAGGTTGAAGTTGTAAACCATAATTTGTCCATTCTTCTGCAAATAAGCGTTGTAAACTTCCTTCTACTGCTTTAAGAGGATCATTAGGATCACCAATAAGTGTTTCACAAAAATCACGCCAAGTCCATGCACTTTCTTTCCATTCAACTTCAAAAACACATAAATGACTACCTGGTTTACTATAACTTTCTTGAATAAAAGGAACAAAACCATTAATAACAAAAGTATCATGTGATTTTAATAAAGCAACATAACATGAAGGACCTAATTTTTTTACTGAAGATGTTTCCCATAATTGTAAAAGTTCTATTGGTTTTAAATGAAGTTCTTCACAGGCTTTAGTAGCTCCTAGTAATCTTTCATCTTCTAAACATGAATCCCATACAACATGAAAAATTGCTCTAAATTTATTTTTAATAGAATTATTTGTTTTTTCACGTAATGTATCAGAATTTGAATTTGCAAATTCTTTTACAGAACGAAATTGAATACTATCAAGATAACGTTGTATAACTTGATGACTGAATAAAGGTAACTCCCTAGTTACATGAACTTCCATTGTGTTAAGAGTTTGTTTAACAGTTTCAATTGTACGATCATTAACTGCAAATGGTTTTAGAATTACTATAGCACGATTTATTGGAGTTTCCGTAAAAGTTGCTAATGCTTGTTGCTCCGCCTCTCGCAATACCTCCACCATCTCCGTTGTTTGCATATTTTCAAGAAGATCAAATACACACCCCACACGTTTGCCATTACGCAATGTTACCTCTGGATTTGAACCCCAATTATATAAAAATGCCCCAGTTAAACCACATTCTTGTAATCGTAACATTAGTGGATCATGTGAAATAGGAGATTTTGTCCATAAATGACGTTCTAAAACCGCCTCGAGAGGACCTGCAGAGGCATGCACACCATTATCAGTTGTTGTGGGTGGGTATTGTAATCCTAACTCCCGCCATTTATCACGAATAAGACCACGTAAACTATTGGGAGAAGCATTTCCAGGATTTGTACTTCCAATTAATTCTTCACGAAATGCTCGCCATGTCATACATGTTTCAGGCCAAGAAAGAACATAACATGTTACTCTAGCATCATGGGCACTATAGGTATCACGTAAATATGGGTAAAAACCATTAATAACAAAAACACCTTCATGATTAAAATGTGCTACATAGGCTCCAGTATTAATTTTAATTATTTTTGTAGATGCTCCCCACATACTATAGAGTTCTTCAGAAGTAATTTCTCCTAATACATGTATAGCAGTTTCAGCATTCCATACACGTCCACAACGAAGTGCTTCTTTCCATGAAAGACCAAAAGTTTCTTTAAAAATAGCTCTATTTTGTGTACTAACATGAATTGATGAAGGAGGTACTTTTACAGCATATCGTGATATTGTTCCATAGTGTTTATCCATTATTTCTCTTGATTTTATTTCATTACCAAATACATGACGTTGATTAACAACTTGCATACCTGTAACTTGCATTAGTCTTTCTTCAACTAATGAACGAGTTTCAGGAGTATTAGCATGTGGTTTTATAAATACAAGAGCTCTATTTCGTCGTTCTTCTGCATCTTCATCTTCTAAAACAATTGTCCAATCTGCTGTACAAGAAAAATTACCAGTATCATTCATCCAATTAGGAGAAAGTTTAGCCTTCTTTTGTTTATCCATAGAAAAAAGAACTGCCACATGATGAATTACTTCACTACTTTGCATATTTTCAAGAAGTTCAAATACAGGACGATTTTCTCCACCATAAGACATAGAATGATTTTTTAATATTCTTTCTAAAAATTCCATAGGTATATCTTCTTGTAATAAAGCACGACCAAATTCATCTTCATTAGCACGCCGATGCATCCAAACAAAACGATGTGCTAATGCTTCTAATGGACCACTTGCACTATCAAATCCATTATTCATTAAATTTGGTTTCTCACTTAACCCATAGGACTCCCAATTTTCAAATAAAAGACGTCGAAGTGATGTGGGTGCGGATTCAGAGGGATCTGCTGCCCCAAGAATTTCTAAACGAAAACGTTTCCATGAATACATAGACTCTGGCCAAGAAACTATAAAAATACAAGTTTGACTTTCAGGTGCATTAAAAGACTCTAATAATTTTGGATAAAATCCATTAATAACGTACATACGTTCTTCTTCAAAATAAGATACATAAAATCCATGTTCTATTCGAGCACGTGATTTACTTTTCCACCACCGTATATTTAATTCCTCTGATGTGAGACCAAGAATTGTCATGGCATCCTCCGGCGTTAAAACGCGACGCTCCTCCATTACAGTATCCCATAATTCATCAAATGCTGCAAAAAAAAGTGAGGCCGTTTCTTCAGACATAAATGCTGCTAAATCTTCTGATGGACATGCAGATAAGGCGGCAACAGAACTATAATGACGTTCAATATAGGCCCCACAACGAACTTGAAATCCTGTTAACATCATCATATCATCCACACGAACTCCATAAGAGTTAAAGTGATCTCGTGCGGCATCGAGGAAACGTTCTCGACATGCATGGGGTTTAATTAATACTAAAGATGTATTCATCATCTTTTTTTTCTTTTTTTTATTTTTCTTTACTTTTTGCTACCTTTTTTTGTTTTTTTGTAGTTTTTCAGAGCTGTCGCTCTACCTACCTATTCCTCCCCCTTTTTCTTTATTTTGAATATAGATATAGAAGAGCTAAAAGCAAAACCACCAAAAAAAAAAAAAAAAAATGTAAAAACACAAAAAGGAGTATAAAATGTTTGTTTTTTTTTTTTTAATAATAATGTGCATTTTATCTTTTTAAAATTAAATTTCTCTATCTATCTCTTTCTTTCTTCTCTACCCAATTTTATAAAGTAATATCATTTCTAAAGAACAAAGAATCTAATTGTAAAATATCAAGATAAAATAAAAAACAAAGTATAATACGTAGGATATACTTTTATTAATAATACACTACGCATATACAAAAATATATATAGTTTAATCTATAAATCTATTTTTTTTTTTTTTTTTCCTTTAAAAATTATATCTATTTTTTTTCTGTGTTTTTAACATAAACCTTGAAGAACCATTTCATACTCTTTTCGAAGTGAAGAAATATCAGATGGAATAACAGTCATTGTATTTTTTAATTGTATTAAATAATTAGCAACTTGAGTAGGTTCTGTTGTCATCATCATAAGACGTTGCATCTCTAACATTTGTTCACTTTGTAAATTTTCTGCAAGTTCATTTTCAAGTAACATATTTACAATCATAGAAACATCTTGAGCGTGATACACACGTTCACCTTTACGATTTCCACTGTTATTATTATTATTATTATTATCATAATCATCATCATATGACATAGGAATAGTTCGACCTGCATTACGATCTACAAACATACTAAAATCAATAAGTCTTTCCCAGTGTACAGGAACTAATACAGCTATTGGCATTTCTGAAGTTATATCAGGACTTCGAAAAGCTAAAAATATATGATTTAATGCTCTTAAATTACCATGAATTGTACGTTTAACTATAAGATCTGAAAGCATACGCAATAAAAGTTTTGCACATGTTGGAAATGAACGAGGAGACAAAGGTATTGTAGAAAATGGAACTGCATGATATCCTGAAGGTAAAGTAATTACTGTAAAACCTCCATCAATATATTTATAACCAGTAACATAAACATAAGAAGAAGCTAATGAAAGTCCAAGTACTGCTCTATGTGATTCATTTATTCCTTGTTGAATAGCACGTATACTCCAGCGATATAATAAAACTTGTTGAGAAGGATTAACTCTAGGTAATTTATAACCTTCATATACATCAGATGAAGTATAATAATGAAGAATATGATATCGATGTTCACCCAAAATTATTTCAGATCCAGGAATCAATTTATTTGGTGCAGGACCATCAAAATTATAAAATTCACTATTTCCATCATTACTTTTATCACTACAGAAAGCTTCTAAATTAGCTGCAATAAGTGGAGCTACAATTTTAGAAGCTATATTTTGACTATGTAGACCATAGCTTTGACTTGAAATTGGATTTGCATGTTTAATAGTACGTCGTGATGTTGTAGTTGTAGTAGTTCTACCTGGAGCGAATAATTGTTTTGTTGTACGTAATTCTGAAGGTCGTACTGTTGTGAAACGTAGTGGGTCAGTACCAGCAGTTGTATTGAGAGTTACTCTTGTAACACCAAGAGCACCATCCTCTTCTTCTTCTTCTTCCTCATTACTTTGAGCTAATCCTACTAAATCATTATTGACATTATTATTTTCATTGCCGCAGATCACTCTTGTAGGAGAAGCTGTATTACTGCGTTGCGGTGGTGGAAACAGGGGGTATTGATTCTTAAAATTTTGATTTATACAAATATGATCACCATCACTAACTAAGAAACCTTGTGATGTAAAGGTTGAGTGAGATCCATCGGATACAATATCTGATCTTTGATGTTGTGAATTTACACCTCGTGATTCGGGTAATTTTGTACATGGATTTACTCCACTATCACGATATATAGAAAAACTTGAAACACGTGCAGTACTAGAATTTGTTCCTCTAGGTAATGAAGTTGTTACTGCAGAAAATAAATGTGATGAAGCTGAGACATTTATATCATCTATATCTTCATCATAAGCAGAGAGAACTGGAACTGGGACGAATGGAGTAGGACGATAAATACTAAGTCGCTCTTCTCCTTCTTCTTCTTCTTTTTCAACTTTTACCTGTTCTTTTTTATTATGAGACGGATATTGATGATTTTGAGGTTCTTTCTTTAGAGATTCATCATTGGTATCATCAAATGTTATTTCAGCACTAAGACGTACTCCTGATTTTCGTGTCATATCACCTTCTTTTTCTACACGTCTAAGCTCTTGTTGAATTTCCATCTCTAAAATTTGATATAACACACATAGTTCACGCCCAAAACGATCTTGCACAGGAAACTTTGAACAGAATTGTACATTAGGATCTCGTGAAGTTAAAAGACCTGACCCATTTGTAGGGTTTTCTTTTTCATTCATATACTCCTGGGGAGTCAAGCGTTTAATGTGTGTTCTGTCAAAACCATAAAATGCTTCATATGGAGAATACATTATTTATTTATTTCGCTTTCCCCCCTTTACTTTATTTCACCGCCTGCGAATAAATATATATATTTTTTCTCTTTTAGTTATTTTTATTTACTCTTCCTATTATATATATATATATATATATTTAAAAAATAAAATAAAAAATTAGAATATAAGCAATAATAATAATAATAATAATGTGGAGAATATTTAAATAAAATAAGAAATATTCTTCTTCCTTTTTTTTTTTTTAATTATAATACAAAATATATTACTTGAACATTTTATTTACCCGTTGGGTGGAGAACTATGTCGTATCACTGTTGCCCGAATTAGCTCGCGGCACTCTGGATATGAAAATGTTTCCTCTGCAATCTCCCGCACAATTCGGGCTACATCTTGTATTAATGAACCCCCTGAAGAGCGTCTTGTATCATCAGCGCCGTTGAGAGCATCTCCTCCAGTCCCTGTAAGAACTGTACGAGACATGCAGAGAACCGCCTTCGCATCCCATAATGCAACTGCGTCTCCAGCTTCTTGTATACTTGGTAACCACATATCACCACCTTTAGTAACATCAAAAATGTTACCAAAGGTAGTATTATTATTATTATTATTATTATTATTATTACTACTACTAATTCCAGACATTAAAGATACCATATCACGTCGTATAGTAAATAAATGTGCTACCATTGGACATAGAAGACACATAACATGAGCTGGAGAAACTACAACGTGACTAAAATTCATAATAGGAGTTGATCCACCACCACCACCTCCTCCAACATCACGAGTATGATGAAATGATGATGGTGGAAGACGTGGTGACATATGTGAGCGACCTCCTCTATTTCGTACTGGTGGAGCGAAGAGTAATGCAGCGACTTTTAATACTCTTAACATTCGTGGAAGTCGTGAAGGAATGTGACTCCCTGGTGCACAGTGCGGTAGCATAGAACCACGTAAAACTAAAAGAAGATGTCTCAAATATCGTGCTACTTCCGAGGCGAGTGCTACTGTCTCAATAAGCCCCTCACCATCAGGGGCGAGCATCACCTCCAGCATATATCGCTTATTCACCACATTTGAACTCTCTAAATCAGCAGTTTGAATCACCGCCGTACTTTCCATGGCTTGAGCAGACATATATGTTGATAGTTCAAAAGCACCACGTAGGTGCTCTGGTAGTACCGAGGCATACGACCGCGCGTCACAAAAAGCCACAATTCGAAGTGATGGGACCCGACGCACGGCGCCTCCCACCCGCACGAGGCCGAAAACCAAAACATCCATCAGCGCTGAGAGCACCGGCTGGGAGGCGGCGGCGAGGCCCTGCAGGCACACCACCGTCACTTGCCGGTGGGTCTCCTCCCCACTAGTGGAGGCCCCTCCTCCTCCTCCTCCCACTCCTCCTCCTACTGAGGCCGACGCCGCCCGCAGCAGAAACCCACACAAGGCATCCCGCCGCGTGTGCTCCGTCAGGCGTAGCTCTAAATATGTGGGGCCCTTCGGCATGGAGGTGACGGTGCTGC
This sequence comes from Trypanosoma avium, assembly GCA_030849755.1. NCBI lineage: Eukaryota > Euglenozoa > Kinetoplastea > Trypanosomatida > Trypanosomatidae > Trypanosoma > Trypanosoma avium. The sequence continues at coordinate 21,294 of JASANY010000749.1, forward strand.
TACTCACGCCATCATGCAAGACTAAGAGGTGGGCGGCGGGGACGCAGCAGCAGACGGAGACTAAAACATATAATTGTCGACACTCACAGAGGACAGGGTGATGAGTCGCGGGCCACTGTGTTGAAAGTAAATCAGGGAAGCATTGATTTATTGATGGTAACATTTTCTACTTGTTGTTTTTATTTTAGTAGTGGTGTTTTTTTGTTGATTATACCAGACACACAAAGAGACAGTCAGAAACAACAACAAGAAAATGTTGTACCACTACTACTATTAAACTCCCTTTTTTCCCCTTTTTAATATCGAAGAAGAAAAAAAAGGATGAAAAAAATAAAAGGACAGAATGTGGGGGAAAAAAAACATTATTATTATTATTAGAAATGAGCATCTGTATATATAAAGAGAGACCATATGAGTGAATAACAAATAAGGGAGTGGGGGAATGATGTAGAAACAAGATGGATAAATCAAAACAAAAAAAAAGAAATGCATATATTTCATTTGTCATAAATCAATATAAAAAAAAATTGGAAAATGCATCTACACGGCGGAAACAAGGTTGATTGCCGCAAAAAAAAAAAAAAAAAGGGGGGGGGGGGGGGGGGGGGGAAAAAAAAAAAAGACAAAAAAGGAGTGCATGTGCACACACATTGCAGAAACAAAAAAAAAAAAACAAATAGATAAAGCTTTAATAATAGTAATAAAAGAAACAGTAAGAAAAATATATCTACAATTCATCAGCGTCCTCTAAAGGTGAGGCAACCTCCTCAAGATGCTCAGCACCTTCTAACTCTCCATCTCTATCAGCTTGACTATGGCTACGATGACGACGACGGCGGCGACGGTGATGGTGTCGATGTTGTAAAATATCTTCAGCAGCATTTGGGGCCTCTGCCCTATTACTTTCTTCTTCAATTAAAATTTCTCGTAACTCTAATGGTTCTTCAGCAGGTTGTATTACAGCTTCTTCCATATTTTCCTCAATATTATTATTTTCGCGATGGTGACGATGGCGACGTCGGCGTCGATGTCGGTGTCCTGAAGTATCTAAAGATGGAACTCCTGCTAACTCTCCACCATCATCAGCACTTACAATATAATCATCATCATCATCATAGTCAATTTCATTATCAAAATTATTATTATTATTATTATATTCATCGTACGCACCTTTATCTAATTCACTCCACATACGATCATCATGTTCACGTTCTTCAAAAATATTTACAAAAGTTTCTCCTCCACCACCACCATCATCATCACCTCTTGTATTTCCATAATGTACATAATCGTCTAATTCTTCAGTTGGATATAATGGTCGTTGTTGCTGAGAATTTGGTGGAGGTGGTGGTGGGGCGGGGGCTTGTCGACGCCACAAGAGTCCTTCCTCATCAATATCAGATTCTCTTTCAAAATATGTACGTAATTGTTCAAATTGTTCATTTCGCACTCGCTCAGCAAAACGCTGCCGCATTGCCTCAACTTGTTCCTGATAATCCGCCTCTGTAACAAGAGCGTAACTTCGCATAATACGAACTTTTTCTCCTCTTTCTATTGCCGCACGGGCTTCTGCAAGAATAGCATCACGAGCTGTTGTATGAATACGTAAAGCTGCTTTATTTGTCATACAACCTACACCACGCTCTTCCCATGGTACGTTTGATTCAGATAATAAAACTGTTGCAGGATTATGAGAATGAAAAGTAAGTACTATAGCTCCGGTAACGTACATAAAGAGATTTACAACTGCAGATGCGAAGGCCCATTCAATAGGAGCAGAAAATATATTATAATCATCATATTCTGCCTCTAATAACCGAGCACTATTTGAAACTTTTAACTGCTCTGCACAAGTAGTAATAGCTGTACTATAAAAGTCTCTTGTAGGTCGAACTGCCCAAACTAATATAATAAGCACAATACAATAGACAAAAGAGAATACTGTTAATATATGATATAATGGAATATGTACACCTAATATACGAAGATGACGATTACCAGAAGAGTAATTTGCCAAACTTATAGCATTATTAAGAATTGCAAGTAATTGTACAATAAGTATAAGAAGAATATGTTGTGCCATTAATAATAATGGTCCTGGTATAGAATTACCTCCTATAGAAGTATCAGTATGTAGTCTTCCCACATGTATAGTTCCATTATAATTACAATCTTCCATTACCATTGCAATTCCTGGTGCTACAGATACCCTGGAGCTTGTAAAATAATCAGGAATACTTGTTTGCAAACGCACGTAAAACTCCGTCATGAGTACAACGAGACTAATTACATGAGTAATATTACCCAATTGGTATAAAGCCTTAAAAACACGTTCAACAGGCTTCCGTGGGTAAACAGCGGAGGGAAATACAAAAAACATTTTCTACAGAAATAAAGAAAAACACACAATGAGGGAAAATGAAAAAAAAAAAAAAAAAAAACGCTCACTTTTAGACTTTGTTGTTGTTTCTGATTAAAAAAGAAAAACTATATAGTACCTCTATTGGGAAAAACCTCTCTTGTAAATTAAAAAAGAAAAAAAAAGAAAAAGAGAAATAATAATTTTTTAAAGGCATAAAAATTTATTTAATCTCTTTGAATGGGAAATAAGATAAGAAGAAAAAAAAAATAATAATAACAATAATAGGAAAAAAAGAGTTTGTAATGTTATCACTTTATTCTTGTTCTTACCCATCACCGCAGAATAAAGAAAGACTTACAGATAGGTAAAGATAGAGATAAACTATCTAGCTTCCCTAGCTCATATTTCTATATATATATATATATATATATATATATATGCCTTTTAATTCCTGCAGGTACTGATATTGTTATTCGAAGAAATATAATATTTCTAAAATTTTTCAATTATTATTTATTTGCGGCGTCGTAGTTTTGATATTCTCCATGAACTTCCATTTTCCCATGCCCGAAGTATTGGATTAAGTCTTTCCGCTCTTTGCTCTTTTGTTAACTTTCCTTTTCGAGGTTTACTATAAAAAGCTGGTGCAAGTTCTACTAACCATTGAGGTTCAATTACTAATAATTCTCGCATATATTCACGATTTGTTAATTGAAGTTCATTAAAAAGTAAATACTTTGGTGGAGCATCACGAAGACAAGATGAAGGATGAACATAAACTTCTCTTCTTTCTGCTAAAGTAGCATAAGCTACATCAGTAATACGTTTAGCAGCATTAAAAAAGTAACCAGCTGTTAGCGCTCTACGTACTTCTGTTAAAACATCATCATTATGATGTGAAATAGATGAATGACGTTTACGTAACATTTCACTAAGTTGTTCACGTGTATCACGAGCTTCCATAAGTATTCTATGTTTAAGAAAATTATGTTTACACCATTCTTCACTTAATCCATTAGCTACCCAAGCATCATATACTGCAAGTAACGTAATTTGATCACCTTCTGGTTGATGAAATTGTCTTTTAGCAGCATCCGCAGCTTCATGTTGCTCACGTGGTCTATAAAATACTCCACGTTTTTGAACTGCAAGCATTGATACAATTGTTAATACTGGTTCACAACAACCAAAATCAATAGCTGTAAGAAGTGTTTTACTTTGTGAAGGATCAATAGGAAGTTGTGCCATTCGACCACCTAATGGTGTTAATAAACCATCATCATCTAATGCTTCAAGATATCGTAATTTTTGCAAAGCTAATACAAGAGTTTCCTGTGGTGGTGGATCCATAAGATCAAGAGCGAAAAGATCATTAATACCCATCGCTTTAAGTTGTAATACCACATGAAATAAATTAGAACGTTGAATAACTGGTATAGTTGCAGGTTCCATATCTTGTTGAAATTGAATTTCTGTATACATACGAAAACACTTACCAGGACCCACTCGTCCTGCACGTCCTGCTCGCTGCTGTGCTTGTGCTTGAGAAATAGGAACAATTTTAAGTTGTTCCATTCCAGTTTTAGCATCAAACACATTTTGTTTACAAAATCCACTATCTACAACAAAACTTAAATTACTAATAGTAATAGAAGTTTCTGCAACATTTGTTGCTAGTACTACTTTCCTACAGCGTGGTGGTGTAGGTTCAAATACACGTGATTGTACTTCTTGTGGTAATGTTGCAGTAAGTGGAAGCACAAGCATTTCTGGTACAGGTTTATCACATAAATCACGTAATTGTTCCATCCAACGGAATAAACGTTCTCCACCGAATTCAATTTCTTCTTGTCCTGTTAAAAATACTAATACATCACCTGGAGGTTCTTCAAGATGAAGTTTCATAACTGTTTTAAGAGCACAATCAAGGTAATCTTCTGTAGGTTCTGCAAGGAAATATTGTTCTACAGGAAATGTACGACCTTCAATAAAAAATATATCATTAACATTAAAATATGAACAAAATTTATCTCGTTCAAGTGTTGCTGAAGTAACAATAACTTTTAAAGAAGGTCGTTTATGTGTAGCATTACGTACAATAGCAAATAATAAATCTGTATTAACTGATCTTTCATGAGCTTCATCAAGCATAATAACACTATATCGTTGAAAAGTATCATCTAAAAGAGCTTCTCTTAATAACATACCATCTGTCATATATTTTATTTGAGTTAAGGATGAAGTAACATCACGGAAACGTACAGTGTAACCAACTTCTTCACCAAGGCGACATCCCCACTCTTCTGCAACTCGAATTGCAAGTGTTTCGGCTGCTACACGTCTTGGTTGTGTACAACATATAACTCCACGTTTACCATATCCATGTTCTGCAAGATATTGTGGAATTTGTGTTGTTTTACCACTTCCTGTTTCTCCTACAAGTACAGTTACAGTATGGGTATCTACATGTTGTAAAAATTTTTCACGATAAGCATAAATTGGTAGGGAACGCCTTTGTTCTTCAATACTTTGTGATGTTTGTGAAGGTCCAAAACGAGGACGTTCACCAAAATTATGTTTCATCCAAGGAGGAAGTCGTGATGGAAGATCCCGAGCAGAGCGGAAACCACCAATACGATCCTCTGGTCTCTCTAATAACTCACTATCAAGTAAACTCCCACTGTATTTATTATTATTATTACTAGCACTGGCAGCGTTATTATTATTATTACCATCATTATATTCATCATCTTCTTCTCCATCTATATCATTATTATAATTATCCTTCCGTGATCCTGCTCCTCGTGATTGTTCTGCCATACGTTGTAATCGCCTTTCTTTCGCTTGAAGTGTTTGTCTATCTTTATTACGCAGCTGCTGTGCGAGGGCGGCCCGTCGCATGCTATTTGTTTCAGTTTCATCCACACTAACTTGTTGTGCGGCACGGCGGGCAAGAATAGACTCCCGCTGCGCTGGTGTACTCGCCCGCATTAATTGCTCTGAAGGTAATAACGCGCGGTAGTTCACAGTTTTGTGCCGCACACGCCCGCGTAGAAATTGCGGCTCCTCCTCATTTAATTCTACAAGATCTGCTTCCTCCTCATCTGTGCGCAGGGGGAGGAGCTCCGCCTCATCTGCGAGGCCGCCCCGCACTAATTGGGCGAGTTGTAATTTCTCTTCGGCTCGTACTTTCATGCCGGCCCGCCGCTCTGCCGGGTCCGTCGCGAGACTCTCAGAGGCGACTCCTTCACTTTTATTATTTTGTAAAATTTTCTCCCGCAACGCCGCCTCCGCCTCTCGTCGCTCGCGGTCGGCAATTGCCAGCGCCCCCGCCGCAAGAGACTTCCGCCAGTCAACATTTAATAAATGTGTTTGTAAGAAGTGAAGTAATAGTTTTAACTGGGCGGTGGGAACTGCGGGCTCCTCCTCATTATTATTATTATTATTATCCTTCTCCTGGCCTGCACTATCACTATCATCATCGTCGTCATTGCCGTTGATAGCGGAATTAAGAGCTTTGAGGAGTTGTGTCTCATCCTGTGTCTTTTTACTTTCACGAAGAAATAAAGCAAAGAGTTCCTCGACATCATCGTAAAAACCTTCCGCCTCCTCTTCACTCTCAGGACGGCCTAGTAAATGCTCTAGTTGACGATATAACTCATTTTTCACATAAATATTGTGCAACTGCTGCACAAGAGGGAGCTCCTCTAATTCTTCCTGCATTTAACTCCACGGAGCCAGTTCTATAAATTATAAAAATAGAAAGGGAAAAAAAATATAGAAGAAGCGGAAAAAAAAAAAAATCATAAAACTCAAAACAATAAAAACATAGGGAACAAGAGGAAGAATAAAATATTTCACATATAGTGAAATATTCAATAAAATTGCTAATAGCAAATGAAAAAAAATGAAATATACTATATGAAGGAATATGGAGAGTAAAAAACAAAACAAACAAAGAGAGGAGGGGAGGGGAGGGGAGGGAAATGTCGTGAGACTCGTCACATGCAGAAGTTACAGGGCTAAAGTCAATAGAAAGGTTAAATATTACTAAAATAATAGTAATAAAAAATGGAAAAATAAAGTAAAAATAAAATGGATTCAATAGATGAACATGAAACTATATATATATATATATATATATATTTGAGTTTGAGGGTGGTGGGAAAAATCTGAATTTATTAAATAAACTACACCTTTTAAATTTCCATCTTTCTTTCTCTATTCAACATGCATACATGCGAGAACGCACGTTAATCCAAGTAAAAAAAAAAAAAAGAAACCAAATAAGCATATATGATTTTTTAAGAGAGTAAGTGAGAGTGAATGTGCTTTTCTATTGTTACCCCCAATTCTACATTTATATTGCTTCTTTTATTCTCTTCTTTTTCTTTAGCAAGGGAGGCAAAAAAAAAAAAAATTAATATAAATTAATTTATTGTCTTTCTTCTTTGAAAAAGAAAAACAAAAGCAAAAATAATAAAAGAGGAACCAAACAAACAAACCCCCTCAAAAAAAAAAAAAATAATAATAATAAATAAATAAATAATAATAGGTTACAATTTCCCCTATTCAAAAATCAAATAAAGACACTAACTCATAAAAAATCATATACATAAATGCGTAGATACATAAACAGAAAAATATATTCATATACTTATAAAAGAAATAATATGCATAGATACATGGATACATTTAATTAACAATATGAATGTTTTTTTTTTTTGTTGTTGTTGTTATTTTTTGATGTGTGTATTTGTGTGCATACATCATGTATTTAACAGGCCGATGAATCACAGAACAACAACAACAAGAAGAAAATAATAATAGTATTAACATTTTGAATAAAATAGATTTGCTTTCTCTGACCTTTTTCATCTTTTCTTTCTATGTAACTTCTACTTGCTTCCTTTTCTTTCTTTTCATTTTTTTTTTCTTATTTGATTTTTTTTTTTCTTTTCTATTTTTGTTTTTTTCCTATTCTTTTTTTTTTTTTTTTTCTTTTAACTTTCAGACCCTCATTTGTAAATGCATTTTCAGATATCTGATCTCCTTTTCATCCCCCCAATTTTCTTTTTTTTTGCAAGTATACACAAATCAAATAATAATACTAAAAATAATAAAATACTCGGTTTTAAACATAGTAATAACCTCACCAAGGTGCCACCTTTTTTTTTTTTACAATTCCTCCTTGAATTTTGCTACCAAATCGCGATTACGTCGCGGTGGTACAGCACTTTGCCCCTCCAGTATCCCATTATTATTCCCAGTACTACCTCTGTTTCCAGGGGTTACATTATTATTATTATTATTATTATTAGCTTGACTAGAGTTAAAAGGATTCCCCGGGGCGGCGTCCTCCTCATCAAAGTCAGGCGCTTTCATTAATCCAAGTTTCTTCTTCGCAACTTTCTCTCGTACTTTCTCCAGCCGCACAAACCCATACGGGCTGCGGCCCTCATTATTAAGGTCTCCAATTTCAATTAATTTCGCGAGGCTGACAGTCCAGGCGAGGCCAAACACGGCGTGCTCCCCCTCCCACAGCTCCACCATTTCAGTTTTAGGATTAAATGCACGCACGAGGGCGACGCTGCGGCCCCAGTGACTCACATCATGTGCCTTCGCCGTGTCATAATTAAGAAGAAGAATTGAATTATTCCCCTCACGTCGTGTGGCATCCATGAGAATACTTTGAAGCTCATCCAACTCCACATCATCGAGAAGCTCGACTTGAATCGTGCCGGCTTCATTACTCTTATCCCCACCACCACCTCCAGTGCGTTTTAAGAGATTTGATTTACCACCTCGTGCTGGGTTTCGAGATTCAATAAACATACGACACACTTGAGCAAGGAAACGGGCATCAATTTGTTTATTAATAACAGAGAGAGAAACATCCACGTCACGCCATGCAAAGGCTTGACTACCACGTCGACGTTGATCATCCATAGTTTTTAAATATGCTTCATAAAAAATTTCTTCTGGAGAATAAAAGTAACCAAGTTGTGCAAAGGCGAGTGAAAGAGCTTGAAAATGTGGTGAAGGGCTTACATGGAAAATATTTTGAACTGGTAAAAGATGTAATTTAGTATCACGTGTATACTCTAGTGGAAATAGTGATTCACATGATTCATTACATCGGGTTAATACAATACAACCACTACGACGATGTTTTATATCCTTATCATGAAGAGCTTTAAAAAGTGCAGGTAAATCAACTGGCCATGTACGGAAATAACGATTTGGATTAGTATCCATCATAGTAACACTCTCTGTTGTTGCATTATAAGCAACTAAAAGAGCAGTTGATCCAAATGGGTGAGAATTACCAAATACATTAATATTTTCATTACTAAATAACATAATGAGTGCACTATTACTATCTGCAGCACTTTCTGAAACAAGTTTTTTAAAATCTTCATAAGAAATTCGTGGATTTCCATCACTACAATGATCTGTATGTAATGTTTTAACCTTCATTGGAAGTCCTACAATATTAAGATATGTTGAAAGACATACAGACATAGATTCCACTGTAAAATAACGAAGCATTAAAGAAGAAATTTCAAAAGGTAATGCCATAATAACATCTTCAAATGTTGTTTGAACACCTAATTTTGTAAGAGCAAGTGCAATCATTGTTGATGCTAATGGTAATGATGGAAATCGGAAAGTTTTAACCACTTCAATAGGTGCTACACCAAGGGTTTCTTGTTCTTGTAATAATTCAAGTCGATATTGTACGGTTGATGCAATACGACGAGGCGCTCCAACAAGTGCAGGTTCTGAAACAAATCCAAGCACTTGTGAACCACCACATGTACTACTTTCACTTGATTTATTACGTGATGCTGCTTCACGAGATTTAGAAAATATTATATAACCATTAGATGTCATAGCTTTATGTATTCGGTCAAGAGGACAACTCCATGTTTGTAAAAATGTTTTAGGATGAGCATCAATTAATAATACCATTTGGGTTTCTTGATCATACCCAGCAAGTATACACCATTGTGGATAATTTGAAATATTAAGAACATTATGTGCTACATTAGCATTATACATAATAACCATAATATGTTCAGGAACTTCAGGATCTTCATTAGCATTTTTTACATCAATAATAATAGATTCCAAATCAAAAACAGAAATAGTTGGTACTGCATCCTCACGTGAAACTTTTGTAAGAACAGGATATACAGCAACATTATAACCACGATTAGTTATACGAACATATTCTCTTGCATATTTAAAAACTTCTTCCAATGGTAAAGATCCATCAATAAATACTTCACCTGGAAAATGCATTTTACGAATAATATCAGCAACAGGTAAACCATTTCCATAACCATGAGAATCTGGACGAACACCACCCAAAAGATGCATAGCCCAGGCAACTGCAACAATATGAGGACTTATATGAGATGAAACAACAGAAGCATGAGTACCTTGAAGAGTAGAACCAAGAACTTTTCCACTACTTAACTCTGGTGTAAACATTGGTGCTACTTCATCATTAATCATTACAGGTACACTATCTTTACGAAATATACGAATAAATCCTCTTGCACGTGCACCTTCTTTTGCTGCCGTCATAGCTTTAAAAAGAGCTGCTGCAGGTACTTCCATAAGTTTTACATGTAAACTATCACCCACAACACCTTCTGCGAGAGTAACCATAAGTTGTACAACATTTCTTACATCTACGATAACAGCATAAGCACCATTATTATTTTTAGAGTAACGTCTTACACGATGACGTGGAGTAACAAGTACGGAAGCTGTTAATGCAGAATTAGTTTCATCCTCATCATCAAATGCATCAACAATAGTTTCTTGTTCTAATACATATGGATCATAATTTACAATACGTATTACTTGTGTCTCTTCATCAACATCATGTGTAATAGCTTTACTGAATTCTGGTAATTGCATTCTTGTTTGACGATCACCAACCTCATTACCACCTAATTCTACTTGTCCAATTGTTGGAGAAATATCCATATGCATTACTGAAAGACCATATTCATTTTTAAAACGATTATCAACATCAATAAATTCACGAACAATATCTGTCATGGTTGTTAATGTCTGTACACCACCGTGAAGATAATGAAGAGGTACATGGGCTGCAAAAAATATATCCTCCACCGTAACACGTTTCTTACGATCTTTACAACCCTTCTCTCCCCCAAGAAGATATGATAATGCCACAGCAGTTGCACCAAAATGGCTACATTCCATTAAACTTTGAATCTCCTCTGGACGTTCCGTCTCATAACTCTTAAAAAATCCCATACGTGCCTTTCGTATCTCCAACACCTGCTGTCTATTATGTTTTTGTTGATGCCCAACAGAGGAGGCACCTTTGGAGGCATCCACGTTGCTTGCGTTATTGCCTGCAGGATATGAAATTCCAACACTCACCCCACGTGTGCTATTTTCTGTTGGGGTGTGATTTGATCGTGTTTGTGTTTGTGTTTGTGTTGGTAACACTTGCGGGGGGGTGGGGCCGCCGTTATTTCCAAATGAGACTTGCGAGGAGCGGCGGGTGGGTCGGAGGGAGGGCTCCAGCGTGTCCTCGTCCCCACTGGGCCGATGCTCTCCACTATTAATATTAATGTTATTAATATTATTATTGCTATTATTACTTTGAGTGTAAATGCGGTCGTGGTCGAGGAGGCGGCGGTTGGCGCGGGTCACGTGCTCGAGCTCTGCGAGGGCCGCCTCCCACTTACTGAGGTGTGCCTCCACAGCAGCATTAGAGTTTGACTGCCCACTCCCCATATCTTTTACTTTTTTTTGTTTTTTGTTTTTTTTTTAAGGCTTTGTATTTATTTGCTCTTTTTTTTTTTTTTAATCTTATTTTCTTCTTCTTTCCTTCCAACCTATTATTTTTTAGGGTTTTTTTTTATTTTTTTTTTTTATGTGTGCTTATTTAGGTAATAACAAGCTTGTCGAAATTTCAGAAATTGATATGAAAAAAGAAAAAAATAAACAAATAAAAGACTCTTTATACAAAATAAACAAAAATTAAACAAGAGAGTATTTTTTTTTCCCCTTTAAAAACTATGTTTTACAAGATTAAATAAACCTGAAAACAAAAAAAAAAACCATATATATATATATATATACTATGATAACAGAGATATCATCCATGAAGAGAGTAACTAAAGGAAAAGAAATATATATATATATATATCTTTACATTTCACTAATAAAAGTCTGTCAACAAATAAACAAACGAAAAAAAAAAAAGAGCGTTAAAATAAATAAATACTCATACACATATATATATATACTCCCTCAACTGTAAACTCAGTTAAGTAACCAACTTTTAAGATATGACGCAAGTTTCTTTCTCTGCTCCACCAGTGATGGTGGGTCACTTGATGAGGAGCCTCCCATATCACCACAGTGTCCACACCCATCACATTCTGCTGTAATTTCTGGATAATATTTATTAATAGTTTTTATAACGCCTGCTGGTAACCATGGGTCATCTGATCCCTGCGTTGCCACCACATTTGTTGCATTCGGCGTAGCTCCACCATATCTTTTATTAAAAGCAAACGTATCTGGAAATATATTTTCTCCAAACGCAGCACGACATTGATTTATAAAGTATGATGTTGTAATTTCACTGAGGCGTAGACTACCTGGGTAACTTGTTTGCCAGTATGCTAGTTGTGAGCAGCATTGATAAACCCATGCATAATTTGAACTCCACTGATTACTGTATGATATATTTGATAAACACTCCGTACTATAATAACACTCACTTGTAAAACTTGGGCCCCATAATTGTTTTATAAAATCTGCATATTGTTGTATTGGATCTGTTTTATTGACAGGTTGTAATGCAGAGCAAAGTTGATTTTTACTTCCATATTGAACTGCCATTGCAGAAGCATCCGCAAGCATCCAAGATATATCTGCTTTTGTAAAATATTTTGGTGTTCCAAGTGTTTGCAACACACGCTCTCGTTGTGTTAAGTCATCATAGGCATCAGAGAAGGCTTCAAATATATATCGAATGGAATTCGCACACGAAGGTGGGAGTACTTCTAATAAATGTCCATCAAATTGATAATAATCAAAAATTGCATTCACAACTCCACTACTACTCCAAGCCGCATTAAATTGTTGCGGATATGTTTCACGCGCCCACGCACTAAGAGCTCCAGCATAACTCCCACCCACCAGCAACCATTTTGTTTTATTATTATTATTATCATTATTATTATTATTATTATATTCTGGACCAAGTACCTCACGCTCTGCATATTGTTGAAACGCCTGCAAATCCGCAAGTGCATTTTCAACTGTTAAATATCGCAACATACTTTTATTTATAAGTGGGGCTGGCAAGCTTCCTCCATAGTAGCGGTGCTCTAGTGAAAATACCGCCGCCCCCACTTCCACTGCAAATTCAAATATAAATCCACCCGGAAATGAAGTCGCAGGCCCCTCGCCATTTATATAAAGAATTGCAGGGCCGCTTGTTTTATTCCAAAAAGAAGTTTCAACCCACCAGCGCTGCAGAAAAGTACCAACGCTGGGGTCGGCGTGATCGATTTGTTGTTTAAAGTAATTTGTACCCAGTGAAGTGGAGGGAATTTTATTGTTATTTTTATATTTACTATTCTTATATTTATTTTGATTATAAAATATACTATTATCATTATTATTATTATTATTATTATTATTATTATGATAACGATAAAGCACATCTTCTCGTGACTTTTGATCATTTTCAACAGCTGCACGATATACTTCACCTCCGCGTGCGTGTGGGGGAATAATAGAGGGAGGCACCCCATAGGCTTTAACATTTATTGAAAATATAATTAATAATGTTAATATATAAAAAGTGACAGGGTAATAATAGCGATACATCATTATGATAATTTCTTTTTTTTTTTTTTTTTTAATAATAAAAATACCAAAGAGAAATTTATATATTATTGGTAACTTTACTACTTGTATATCTTTTGCAGAGGTTTCGGGGGGAAAGAGAGAGAAAGTAAAGCGAATATGTAACATATAAATAGAATAGGAAAAAAAAAAAAAATACAAATATAATACTACTACATACAAAAATAATCAATTTTAACTCCCTCCTTCTTCTTCTTTTTAAAACCATAAATAAAAGAAATATATATATATATATATACGCAAATAGAAAACCTCTCTCTTACATACAAATATATATATGTATAGAGAAAGTACTAGATATAATAATAAAAAATAAGAGTACGCTAACTCAGCGTCGCTTACACCTCGCATCATCTGCATCAACTAATCCTAAAACTATTTTTTCAATAAATGGAAGTACAACACTATTATTATTCTTATTATTACTATTATTATTATTATTTCCTTCTTTTTTATTAGAATGTCTAGCACCAAAGCGGCGATCTAATTCATGTTCCTCTTCTTCTAATCTCTCAGTTAACTCTTGAATCTCATTTAATTCTTGATTAATTTTCTCAAATTCACCCACTTCCTTTTGAATTTCCTCCTGATGGCGCCTTTGTAATTCCTCTAACTGCTGCTGCAACTCTTCCACTGTTGACATTTGTAAAACTCTAAAGAAACTAATAATAATAATAATAATAAAAAAGAACAAAAAAAAAAAAACAGGAATTAAGGAAGAAATTTCAATAATAATAAGTATGTAATAAATAAAGAAAATAATAATAATAATAAACAGGAAATTAAAAAAACAAAAAACAATTGCAATAGAAGTCTACATTAATAAAGTATATATATATATATATATATTTATATATATATTTATATATCTCACGCCGCTTTGGTGGTGCAACTCGCAATA
>JASANY010000750.1:8020-35657 GCA_030849755.1 Trypanosoma avium
TGTTTTTTTTTTTTTTTTTTTTTTTTTTTAATTTTTTTCCTCCTCTTTTTTTTTTTTTTTTTTTTTTTTATGGAGTATAATGTTATCTGGTATGATGGATATTATACTCTAAGAAGAGATTTTAGATAAATAGAAACAAGAGGAAACAAATTTAAGATAAAATAAAAAAAAATAAACGAAACGAAAAGAAAAAGAAAGAAATAATAAATATATATACATATATGTCTTTCTGTACTGTGTATCTCTGTTTAAGATACTTATAAAAAGAGAGGGAAATGACTAAATAATAAAAAATAAAAAAGAGTGCAAGAGAAAAACAAAATATTTTCATCATTATTTTAATTTTTTTTTTTTTTTTTTTTATTATAACTCTCAATGTATATATTTATTGCTTCTTTTTGCCTCTTTTTTTTTTTTTTTTTTTCTTTTCTCTTGACTTTTATAGCTCAAAATATATATATATATATTTTTTTTTTTTTTTGGGGGGGGAAAAAAAAAAGGGTACAGGAAAAATTTGGGGGATAAGAAAGGGAAAAAAGTAAAGAAAAAATTATACATATACACATATATTTATACAGGAAAGAAATTTATTATCTGATTTTTTTTTTTTTTTTAATAATAATAATAATAATATAAATAAATACATTTCCTCAAACCTTCAATATACAGAAGAGTTAGTAACGAAAAAAAAAAAAAATTTTTTTTGTTTTTAAATGGACGAAGCTCTTATTGCACTCCTTAATCACCGGAGCGATGATATTGAATCTAGCACAGAGTTAATTAATAATATTATTAGTGAAAAGAAAAAAGTATTTTCTACAACTTTTTTATCCGCTATTTTAGATGCTCTTGGGGATAATAATAATAATAATAATTCTGTAGCATCAATTAGTTCTATTCATCGTGCTGTGGAGTTATTTATGTCATCTCCAACACCTACACCGTTAGAAATATTATTTGTACGTATTGCAACAATTATACATTGCCAAACTCTTTTAAATAATAATAATAATAATAATAATAATAATAATAAAATTACGACAGTTCCTGTAAATGTACAGGAAGCTGCTATTACTATAGCTATGACTCTCTTTTCACCATTATTGTGGGAAACAGAAGTTGAAACAAAATCAGATGATAATAATAATAATAGAGGTATTGATAAGGCAAAAGTTGAAGGAAACTTATTATGGTTTTGTTTTCTGTGTGTATTTCTTCAACAACTCTCTGCACGAGAAGGTGATTTTGCTCCATGGCAAAAATTTTTTCGTGACTGTGCAATAAAATCTGGTGAAATTGATAAAAATAAACAAATATTAGAAGATACTGTAAGCAATAATAATAATAATAATAATAATAATAATAATAATAATAATATAAATAATAAGAAAACAGAGTATCTTGCTCTCCTTGCATGGGGTAGTGTATTAGAAGAAACATTTAAATTAACAATTGAAAAAACACGATTTCGTCGTACAGCTATTTTGTGTAGATCTTTCTCTCCACATATTGTAGCACAGGCCCCAGGTACAACATATCAAATATTAAAAACATTACGTGAATTTATTTCAGATTGGGAGGAACTTCAACGGGGTGTATTCTCAAATAATAATAATAATAAAACTAACTTTAGTGGAGAAAGCAATAAAGAAGAAAAAGAAGAAGAAATTATTTCACGTTATAGTTCCCAACTTGGATATATTCTAGGTGAGGGTCAAATTCATTCTGCTCTTATAAGTACTGTAATTATTTCAATTTTATGTTCAAAATATATTTTAGCAAAACGTACAACTCGTGGGAGTGATAATACTCGATGGTTCCCAGTACGCCCAGATTGTAATTCACAAAGTGAATTACATTGGAGAAAATTACATTTTCCACCTATTGGACAATTATTAGAACGATTACAACTTCGCCCATTACTTTCAATACATTTATTTAAAATTTGTAATCAATTATGTATTGGGTTCTCCCCCACACACTCTACAGAGGCCCGTGAACAGTTAGCAATTTGTTTATATTTAACAGAAGTCTCTTCACTTCATGTAGCAATTACAATTTATCATTGTGCGGCAGCACCATTTTCTGCTGGAACATTATTAGGAGGAAATGAAAATAATATAATTCATCCTGGTACATCTTTAGCTTTACTTGGAGAGGCATTTGATAAATATGTTAAAGGAGCTCGAAGTAAACCTATTTTAAATCAAACTTCTGCAATGGATAATAGATACAGGCAATCACGGCATCATTATAATAATAATAATAGTAATAATAATAATGGAGGGATGGGAAAAAATGAAGAGGATGAACCAATACCAACAAATGGAGAATTAAAAGGAACTCGTTTTTCAGAAATAATATTTTCAGAACCTTGTCCAAGCTGGAGTAAATATCTTTTAGAAGAAAAATCTGCAATAACTCCATTAACACCAATAGGAATAACAGGAAATAAATCAAATATTAATACGGTGGGTTCTCTTAATAATCAAAAAGCTTCAATTCGACAAATATCACCTTGTAGATTTGTAATGGAACTTTTAATAATGGGATTTCCAGGACTTGTTTCAGGAGTAATTTTAAAATTACAAAAAGAAATGAAAGTAAATGTTTGTCTTGTACCATCTATAGCTATGCCTGAAGGTAACGAGAGTATTGCAAGTTATGTTATGCATCGTATTCAAGCATTTCTACTTGATTCTGAAAAAAAATATAATAATAATAATAAAGAGTCTCCATATCATTATAAAGAAGAAAATGAATTTTCACCTACACTTATGGCACTTAAAGAATATTTTCCACTTCTTTCTAATATATATGCTTATGTAGCTTCACAGAAATTTTTATGTAATTTAATGGAGGGTCTTTTAAGAGAATCTAATAAATTTTTTCAATCTATGAAAAAAATAAAAGAAGATAAAGAAGAAGAAAACAGTAATAATATTGTAAATTTAAATCAAGAAGATTCCCATAAATTTATTATGTACCGAAAAGTTTTAGGATTAGTGGAGCAATATCTTCTTTATGTTATAATGCCTTCTATGCCGGCTATTGAGCCTTCTCCTATTATTTATGATCGTGTGCAGGCGTTATTAATACTTTTAAAAAATGAAGGATTTAAAGTAAACTTTGGAATTAATCCTGTTGAATTTCTTCATACTTATCATTGGCGACAATTTCTTTTAAATCCTTCAGAGAAACGTGCCCCACATATTATATTACGTTCTTATGAACTTGAAACATTATTTACACAATCTTTAAAACGTTTGACCGTTACAAATGTTATTCACTATAGAAGACTTTTACGACCTGCTATTTATGCAAATCCAATTTTAGTTGCAGAGAAATTTTTTCAACAAGCTGTGGGGTATGAAAATAATTTTCTTCGAATTCATACACAAATATTAAAAGGAGCTCCCATGGCAATTATGACGATTATTACACATGTTGGATTATCATTAATGAAACAGCATGCAGAGGGGGAATGCATTGGAAGTAAAGATTTTAATCGAGTTGGAGTTATTGCAACTTTCTTAGCTGTGTTATGGCGTGATAATCCTAACACGTTTGATGGTGGAATATTATTACGTTCTGCGGAATATGCATTACGAAAATATACAAGAGCTTCACTTGTATTTGGATTAGAATTATTAAAAGCTATTTTACACGAATTAACAGATATAACATTAGAACATGAGGAGCAATATAGTGAAAATCAAGTAAAAGCATTAATTGCACCAAGTTCAACACAATGGTTTGCAAAAGGATCAGGAGAATCATTTCGTAAAGTTCGATGGGATTTATATTTTACACCTGCTGTGTTAGCATCTTCTACAATAATGTTACGAAATTCATTACAAGAGAAATGTATTATACCTATAGAAGAAGATGATGAAGAGGAAGAAGCAAATAATTATGATAAAGATTATAATATAATAGAAGAAGTAAAAAAGGATAATATAGAGAGTGAAAAAGATAAAGAAGATTCTAGTAATATTAATAAAATGGAATTTACACTTGGTCAGTGTATATTATTACATCTTTGTCGATTACATAGTAGAATATATTCTCTACAAGGAGATTTAGAAGGAAAAATGCAAGATATTTTGTTAACATGTGGACGTGATTATAATGTAATTAATGATTTATTACTTTGTTTAGAATCTTTTACTCCTAAAGGTCCTTCAGCAAAAGAAATTCTTACAGTTGCAATGCCTCATATTTCTCTTCGTCTTATTTCTCGTTTTGCTGCTAAAGAAGCACAACAAAAAATATTAACTATATCATCACATAGTAATAATAATAATAATAATAATAATAATATTGATGCCATTTTTAATGTTTCTATTTTAGATATTATGAATACTCATATTAATATGGGAGTAACTATGAAAGATATTAATAGTGTAATTCCTTTTGTATTTTTACAAAAAATTTCATGTTTTACTGCTGCACATTTTTTTTTTGATAAATCTATTTATGCATCAGCTACAATGGAACTCCATCAATTTTTTAATCGTGCTAATCTTATGTTTAATAAGAATAATAATAATAATAACCCAAGTACTGATCCTTCAGTAGAATGGTTACGATATCAAAGGATACAAATTAGAAATGAAGAAGAAGCTCATCTTAAAATATATGAAGGATCTGAAAATGCACGAATTGAATTATTAAATGATATGCGTAATTATAAAATATTTTCTAAATCTTTTGAATTTGCCACATCATATCTTCTTCCACGAGCATTAATTAGTCTTGAAGATACACTTTTTGTTTATCATTTTTTAAAATGGTTATTAGTTACAACGAAGAAAGATATTGAAACAGGAAATAATGATTTTAAAAAATCTATTGATATTCTTCTTTCACTTATAACTTCTATTATGACATTATTTGTGGGATTTACAGATGGTGAATGTAAAAGATTAGGAATTTTACTAAGTTTACTACTTACTGCATTAAATGATACTAGTGCAGAAATGCCTCCTCTCCCTTGGGATGAAAATATAATTAATTCTGTTTCTTCTTCTAATAATACTACTGGTGGTGTAAATGTAACTGATAATAATAATAATAATAATAATAATTCTACTACAAATTCAATTTTTTCTCTCACAACAGAAGCTCTTATGACATTATTAGAGCCAAAATCACGTTCATTACATAACATTATTTCACCTTTTATGAATTCTAATAATAATCCTCATAATAATAATAATAATAATAATAATAAAGAGGAAGAAGCAACTCTAACTCATTTCATTTCAAATACTTTTGCCTACCCAATTCAACTTGAAGCCTATCTTTGCTCCGCCTTCGTACAACAATTAATAAATCAAAAAGAAACTCCATTCCTGCATCGTCATACATTTCTTATATTAGAAAGAATTACTAGAAGTTCCCCACCATTTCCCTCAACATTATTTGCAACAAATTATCTTATTTCAGCTATTAAACCTCACGCCGTGCAACATTCCTCGTGTTATGCTTCAGCGAGTGCTGTATTAAAAGCTTTATTAGAAAGTCAAGAGAAGAAAAGGAAAAATATACAAAAAGCGGCGGCGGCGTTATTATCTTTAACTTCATCTTCATTATTATTATGTATACCTGCCTCACGGTCTGGGGGTAATGTAAGTCAATCACAACAAGAAAAAGAAAAACAACAACTGCAAAAGAGAGAAGATAAGGAAAAGGAACAGGTAAAAATAACAAAAATTAATAATTTAATTAAAGAAATAGAGTCATGGCAAAAGTTATGGAATATGCGGGAGTCTTATATAAGAGAGTTACTAAATGATGATATTTTGGCTCTGAAACGATGTAAAGAGAATATAAATACATTTTCTTCAGTAATAGAAACTGAAGAAAATATTAATATAATTGAAAATGAAGAAAATATTGAAAAAGAAGATTTGGAAAGTAATGTAGGAAGTATAGAGAGTGAAATACACAGCCTTATTCTTAGTGAAGCTCAAGAGTATGAAAATAATAATAATAATAATAATAATGGCAGTGATGATGAGGCAGAAAATGAAGAAATACTCTCACATGATAGTCAAACGGATATTGATAATACAAGTGATCGTAGTAAAAGTGGTAGCTGCTCTCTAGATCCACCTAATGAAGAAAATGATAATGATAATGAAACAGAAAAGGAAATTAAAAAGAGAAGTCGAGAGGATGATAATAATAATGATAATAATGAAGATATTTGTGAAGGCCCACCAAAGACAGTAATGCGGTTAGAAGAGCAACAGGAAACTGATAAGATTGATAAAGAAAAGGAAAATAATGAATCATGAGAATTTAATATACATTTAAAGGATGAAATTAAAAAATTAAAGAAAAAAAAAGGAATGGTTTAGAGAATTGAAATGGAAATAATATATGAAAATTGATTATTTTTGTTTGTTTGCATTTTCTAAATTTTGTTTTTCTTTTTATTATTATTATTATGTTTTTCTTTATTTATATTGTTAAATAAATTTCTCTTATCTACATATACTCTTTAATGAAATTATAAATAAGATTATTCTGTATTTTTTTATTTGTTGCTTTAAAGAGTTATGATAGTAAGTTTCTTTTATTTTGCATTATTATTACTATTATTTTGTTGTTGTTTTTGACATTTCATATTATGTCTTTATTAATGATAATAATTATCATTTATCATTATCTAATATATATATATATATTTCCCTCCTTTTTTTTTTTCTTTTCTTTTATTATTATTCTTGTCCTATGACTAGGCAATCCTTTTTTTTTTTTCTGCTTATCTTTTCTTTTGTTGTTAAATTTTTGGGTAGTGTAAAAAAGAAAAAGTTGAGGAAAACTTCACAAACTGTTTTTATTCTATTTTTTTTTTCCATTCTTTTTTTTTTTTTTCTAACTAATTTATTAAACCATAAATAAAATATAAATAGTGTAAATAAAAAATAGATATTGTCTATTTCTCTCTCTCTCTAAATATATTTTAAAAAAAGATGCAAGTAACGCTAAATTTTCAATTCCCCAGTCAAACAAAAGAAATTTCTGTATGTGCAAATATCATTTCACCTGAGTTGCAGCCCAAGTCTGTAATGAATTTTATATTTATGTGTACTGGAAATATTCCCTCACCTGAATTATTACAATTACTTCAAATTTCAACAGAAAATTTAAATTGTGTGAATTCCACAGCAGGACTTCGAACTTTTGCAGAAAGTTCAGTTATTCGTATTGAAAAAGGAGTTATGATGGAAATTGGAAGTAGTACAACGAAAACAATATTTGGAGGATTTATTCCTGATGAATCAAGTAAAACAATATCTTCTTCTTCTTTATCATTGTTACAAAATACAGAAGAAATAAAAAAAAATAAAAATATGTTAAATCCTTTATGTGCTGGTACTATATTAATTGGAAATGTTGGAATGCCTAACTCTAATGGGAGTCGTTATTATATTCTTTTACAAGATATCACATCTCCAGCACAGCAAGAGGAGTTAAGTATATATCAATCATTAGGAATTATTATAAATGGAATTGATAAATTAAGAGAATTTTGTGGGAATGTTGCAGTACAATCACGTACACTTGCTCCAGTACGTCCAGTACGAATGTGGGCTTCTGATTTACAATTAATTAATACTAATATTAATAATAATATTAATAATAATAAACGAGAAAAACTTCCACGTATTGCAGGTCGAGTGCGTCGACGTGATGAGGATGAAGATATTAATAATAATAATATAGATGATACTAATATTGAAACCAATAAATTTTTTGATCCTTCTCGTAGTTTTCCTGAGTCTATAAATAATAGTAGTGCCCCACAAGCAAAACGATTTCGCTCAGAAAATAATAATAATAATGGAGAAAGTATAAATCCACCTACAACTGCAATTCCCCCAGAAGAAGGTAAAACATTTGATTTCTTCGCTGCCCAAGAAGCTGTATTTATGCAAGATGTTGCCAATATTGCTGAAACACAAGCTATTCGACGAAATAGAAATAATAATAATAATAGTAGAAATCATAAAAAGAAAATAGGTGGGGTAGGAAACACAAAAATAAATAATAATTTAGGAGGTAAATCGAAACGAGTAGGAGGAGGAAGTCAGAATACTGTAAATGGTGTTGGATCAACAAAGAAGAAAGTTCTTCAACGGCGATACTAAAATAATGAAAAAAATAAATAAAGGAATTCGTTTAAAATATTAAATATATAAAAAAAAAAAAAGAGTGATTATGGAATAAGAATAGAACGGATAATGTTTTTTAAATATATATAAATGTGTGTATATGGAGTTTTTTTTTCTGACTGTACTTTATACTTTGTATCTTTAAAAAAAAAAAAAAAAAAAAAAAAAAAAAAAAAACTTTTTTTTTTTTTTTGTGTGTGTGTGTGTTTGTGTGAAAGCGAAATAAATTATATATATATATATAAAGGGTTCTGTATAGTATAGATACTATTGCTTTAATTAAGGGAAATCAGTGTTTTAAAAGAAAATTAAAATAAAATAAAATAGAAAAATCAAAATTATAGGAATATGTTGCGTCACTATTGTGGAGTTTCAAGGGAAGTTCTAATTAAAAAAAATGGTTTAAATACATTTTGGCGTTTTTCTGAAGCACAAACACAAACTTCAATATATCTTTCTACATTATTTCTCATGAATTCTGTTCGTTATTCTTCAACAAATGATGCCGTCCCTAGTGAGAATAATAATAATAATACAATAATAATGAGAAGACAACCCCAACTTCGTCGATTATCTGTAATTCGCCCAGATTTAGTAGATGAATGGGTACCAGAATTAAATGATACAGATGTAAGTTCTGTGCAATTAACAAGTAATATAAATGTATGGTGGCGGTGCAGTTTATGTGGAGCTAATTATCAAGCTACTGTAAAAGATCGTGCTGTAAATGATAAAAGTTGCCCACACTGCATGAATACTCAAAATAATAATAATAATAATAATTTAAATTCTACAATATCATCATCATCATCACCTATTACTTCTACTATCATCACTAACACCTCTGAAGAAACAAATGAAATAAATAAATCAGAAAATGATAATAAAAGCACTGACCCATCCCTAGCAGAAACACATCCATTATTAGCGCAACGCTGGGATCAGGAACGCAATGGATTTCTTCGCCCAACTGATGTAAATTATAAAAGTGAATTAAATGTTTGGTGGAAACCTAAAGAAGGCCGCCCCGCACATGAAACTTCATTTCGTTGCCCCATTCACGCTTTTATTGAAATGCCTTTTAGTATGGAAGAACAACAGGAAGCTCAGGTGGCATTAGAATTAAATATTTTACAACAAATTCGAGGGGCGGCAAAGATTAAAGAAGCACGAGAGCATAATAATTTTCCTGCGGCGGCCTATACAATAGATGATATGGTGTCTAAAAGTCATGGAATTGCGGCCGTATTATCACCTGTAGAAAATAATAATAATAATAATAATAATATTACTTTGGAGCAAGAGGAGGAGCTTGTGGGTGAGGATCTTCACAAGGCACTTGAATTATGGGAATCTAATTTTAATGATAAATTTAATAAAGAAAATGGACCAATTTTTCAATTTAGTGGATCTAACGATGGCGCAGGTGTTTCTCGAGAACAAGTTTTAACGACTTATGATCGTTTTGTTACATGGCATAAAAATCAAAAGAAAATGAAATCTAAAGGAATTAAAAGTAATGATAATGATAGTAGTGATACAAATATTTCTGAAGATACGGTTATTCCTTCCGTTATTACAGATTCGGATTGGTTACAATATTTTACATTATCTGTAGAAGATGTTGCAAAGGATCGTTTTGCCCCATCCGCACAGCTTATTCTTTCTGATAATAATATGTTTACTAAGTATCATAATAATAATAATAATAATAATAATAATAATAATAAAGAAAATTCTGAATCTACAACAATTAATAAAGCACGTCGTGTAGATTCTCTTCCAGCTCCTCCAGAAGAATATATAAATGAAGTTCATACATTATTTGCACAGCCACAAAGAGGACGAATATACCCACGTCAACCCCCAATCCCACCTAGTCGTGAAGATGATTTAACAGAAGGAATACCTAAAGCAAGAGATAATGATATAAATAATAATAATAATACAAGAAGAAAAATATCAAATGAATTTGAAAGTGATAATTACACAAACACAAGGAGTAAAAGTTCTTTACGTCATAAAGAGGCCCCTGTAGAGGCGGCATTTGAACTTGTAAGTCTTTCCAGTGCCCAAAGCCTTATTGAAGAGTATGCAGGAATAGGTGAATCTAATAATAAAAGTATTAATAATAAGAAAGAAAATAATCTTTTTGATGCTGATGAGAAAGATTTACATTTACGCACATTATTAGGACCAGTTGCAATACAATCTATGAGTGAAGATCAGGCACGCAATTTACAATATAATAGAGGCACCCCACGTCCTCGTCGAACTGGGCGATTTCGACTTCGCCCACCAGTAGACTCTGAAAGAAGTGAACAAAAAGTATTAATATCAACACTAGGCACAGCTTCTTCTATTAATGCTACTGAAACTTTAGAAGAAAAACAAGAACAACAAATAATTCAAGCCCCTGGAGCACCTCGAAAAGTATCAAGACCAAAGAAGAAGAGACAAGACAATGAAACTGAAAATAATAATAATAATAATAATAATAATAATAGCATTAGTAATAGTGATGATAGTTGTAATTCAGAAATGAAGGCGTCTGTATGATGATGATAGTGATAATAATAAAATAATAAATAATAAAAGAATGATATTAGCATATAATAATAGAAATCTTTCAGAAAAAAAGAGATTTTTTTGTAATTATTTTTTTATTATTACTATTAATTTCACAAACTCACAAATGATCATAACGAAAACGAAGGTAAAGTGTCATCTTTACGCAGAGATAAAATATTCTATTTTTCTTTCTCTCTTTTTTTCTCTCTTTGCATTTAGCTCTCTGGGTATTAATAAATCTTTGTGTAAACCATATCTGTAAAAAAAAAAAAAATCTCTTTTTTTTTTCTTTTTTTTTAATTTCTTCACCACTTTTGTAAACAACAAACACCAATAAAAAAAAAGGGGGGCCAAAAGGGGGGAAAAAAAACAAAGAGAACCCATTAGGATTATTTTTTTTACCATTTTAAGAAGAGAGTAGAAGCGCTCAAAGGAACGACTGATCTTCTTTTTTGGGGAGTTTTTTTCTTTGGTTTCTTTTATTAATTAGTTAATTAATATCATTTTTATTATTATTAGTATTATTTTTTGCTCTGTGTGTGTGGTTTTTTTTTTTTTTTTTTTTTTTTTTTTAAACTGAGTTTTAGTGAATTTTTAAAGTATAAAAGACTGGAGAGAGGAGTGGAAAAAATAAAGAATATATATATAAGTAAGAAAAATAGAGTGGAAAGTAATAGAGACAATATAGAAAAAAAAAAATATTATTATTATTATTATTATTATTATTATAAATGGGATCCCAATCTTCTATTTCACAAAGTCCCACAGATGGTGTTGTGGGTTTAGAAAACATATATGGCAACTTTCAACCCCGTGTTGGTATTGATAATAATAAGTTGCAACAACTCTTATATATTGATTGGATTTTTTTTGATCGTTATTTTGACCCTATTACTATTGAATACGCCCATCGTCTCTTCGGTGTGAGTGAAACTTATAATAATAATAATAAAAATAATAATAATAATAATGACTATCATTCTTCTTCTATTTATATTTCTCTGAGGAGAGCTGGGCGGCGGCTCAATTTCTCAGGTCTGCGTTGCTTAGTAGATCTCATAGCATATATTGCTAGCGGGGATACTCGATTTGACCCACTCCTGCGACCCCGTTATAATATTAATAATAATAATAATAATAATAATAATAATATTAATATTAATAAAGAAATAGAAGAAGAAACAGTGATGGGACCTATTGGATTAATGACTCCACGCATGCATCGCTCCTCACGAGGATCATTAAGTTATGCAACCAATAATAGTAATAATAGTGTTGGATTTTTACCTCAAATTACACCTGTAGCTCCACCTACAGTTCCAACATATTTTGCATCAAATACACGAGGATTAAAAAGTGGAAATTCAATTAATACATCAAATCAACAATCCCCACAATCATTGTATTCACAATCACAAAATTTACAATTAGCGACCCCACGACCTCCCTCAACGTGTTTAAATTTATCACACAAAGGACGAGGGAAAGTAGAATTACCATATTCTGTTTCTAATAATAATAATAATAATAATAATAATACAACGATGACGACGTCTATTTCATCTATGGGTTTTACAACAGCTCCAGTAGATGATGAAACAAGTTATGGAATTAATACGCCTTTAGAAAAAGAAGTATTAATAAGAAATTTATCCACAGAAAAGGTAATGGAAGAAATTTGTTCGTTAGTAGCACATATTGGATTAGATAGTGAAGATTTAATACAAATGATGTTAATACTTTTTGATGTTGCACATAAAGTTATTCATAATATATCTAATGAATCTAATAATGAAATTAATATCATAAAAGAAAAGTATAATTCATCTGATGTACATCAACTTTTAGAAAATATAATTTCACCAATTATGCAAAATATAAATAATATATTAGAAAGAGTAGTTGAAACTAGTAGTAATAATAATGGTGCTGCAGTAACTCTTTTATTAGATAATCAAAAGAGGGTTCCTCTACGAAATTGCAATAAAGGAAAAACTCGTGATAATAATAACAATAATAACAATACTATTAGAAGTAATGGAAGTAGTAATATTTTTACAGATTCTATTTCTTTAGATCAAGGAATGCCATCTCCAGATAAAGTACGACGTTTTTTTCGTGATGTTTGCCCGTATGAATCTCCTTCACGTCTTTTTCATTATTTACTTGTTCAAAAAAGTTGTTTTGCTCTTCATTTTGCAGTTGGTGTAAATAATAATAATAATAATAATAATAATAATTCTGTAGCAAAAATTGTACGTCGTGCATTACGAACAAATTCGGGTTTTCCACATCCTTTACGTACAAGAACAATATCTCTTAGACATAATTATATTTATATATATAATTCTACTGATGCTATAATGCCAAGTAGTATTTTACAACTTTCTTCAGAGAATATTATACTTGATAGTACTATATCTTCTTCAGAAGAATTAATTACTATTCCTACTAATTTAGATAATTATGGAGTAATTTCAAATATTAATAATAATGATAATAATAAAATTAATAAAAAGGAAGGTGATATTATGGTATTAGATAATAAAGGAGATATTAAAAAACAAAATATATCAGGTACGGATTCATTATCTATTAAAGTATATCCTATTCGAATTACAGTATCAGGATTAGATCATTATTTCCTTTTTCAATCCTCATCTACGCGTTCTATATGGTTAAATAATCTTGAAATTATTATTTCAACATCTAATAAAGCAAATGAAAAACTTCTATCAGTAGCCCCTATAAATATAAATGCATTTTTACGTGGACATTTTTTATTTAATAATGGACTTGAATCTTTTTCTTTTATTCGTATTCTTGGTACTGGAACCTTTGGTCGTGTATTACTCGTGCGTCATAATATCACAAAACAATTATTTGCATTAAAAATAATTCGTAAAACTTCTTTTAATTCTATTCGCAATGTCATTGAAGTTCGCAGAGAACGAGCTCTTATTGATATGTTAGATTGCCCATATATTATTAAAATTCACGCAACATTTCAAACATTAACGCGAATATATTTTTTATTAGATTATTTACCAGGCGGAGAGTTATTATATCATGCTCAGCATGCTCCGAATCATCGATTAGATGAAAATATTGCTCGATTTTATATTGCAGAAGTTGCCATTGCATTAGAACACTTACGTGTAAAAGGAATTGTACATCGTGATATTAAAGGTGATAATCTTGTATTAAATGAAGACGGACACGCTATTCTCACTGATTTTGGTTTTGCAAAACAAATAATAAGTGAAAATAATAATAATAATGATAATAATAATAATAATAATAATAATATTATTAAACAACGCGTGTGTTGTGGGACGTTAGCCTATATTGCACCAGAAATGTTATGTAATGTTAAGTCACGTGGGTATGGGTGTGAAGTGGATTGGTGGAGTTTAGGAATTGTATTATTTACATTAATTACGGGATGTTTTCCTTTTTTAAAATCCACCCAACGTGAGACTGTTCGAGCTATCGTAACCCAACCTTTACAATTTCCGAAAGAAGTTTATATTTCAAATGCTGGAAAGGATTTATTATTACGTTTAACACATAAAGATCCTAGGAAAAGGCTGGCAACATTAGCGGGATTACGAGAACATATGTTTTTTCATAATTTTGATTGGGAGGCGTGTGCGCAGCGTAGGATGCGGCCACCTGTTAATTTATATGAAGAAAATAATAATAATAATAATAATAATGAAACAAAAATATTTGAAAATGCAAATGAAAGAGAAGAAGTAGGACGAAATTCTATTAATGTGAATGTGAGGTGTAGTCGGGGTGTGCCAAATTCTATTGCGTTTGCAGAAGAACAAGAGGCGTTACAAGTTATTATTAATAATAATAATAATAATAAAATATCTTATTATGAAAACTCTAGAGAAGAAGATGTGTTTAGTAGTTTCTACGCATTACAAGAAGAAAATGGAAGTGATCGGGATGCTGAAAGTGATGTAGATTATAGTACACCATTAGAAGATTGGGAAAATAACGAATCAACTCAACAATTACCTCAATCTATGACTCAAAATAATTTAACTCCATATTTATCTATTCCTATTCCTCCTTCTCCTAATAATATGAATAATAGAAATAATAATAATATTAATAATAATAATAATAATATTATCAATAATAATGCAACTTCAGCTGCAGTTTCTACAATTACAGAAGATGGGGATGAGTTTGTACGTGAATTTTTTGAATCCACATATCTTTCTACTGGTAGTTTACAAGCATTACAAAGTACTAATCCTCTTCCTACTTCAGGAATGTCTTTTTTAAAACCCTACCCACCGCCTCCACGTTTTTAATAGTAATAATTATTATTTTATTTTTATTATTAAATAAATAAATAAATAGGAGTAATTAGAGAAGGAGGGAGGAAGAAAAGGATATTCTGTTTTTGTTTATATATATATATATATTTACCCTGGTAATAATATTTATACAAAGCAAGGAGAAAAAAAAAAAAAAAAAAGATGAAAACGTTGTATATATATATATATATATATATATATATATTTTTTTTTAAGCAGATCCTCTTATTTTAGTTTATTATTATTTATTTATTTATTTATTATTATTATTTTTTTTTTTTGTGATTATCATTCTCCTTTATTGTTACATAGATCAAGAAGATGAGAGATAAGGGTGGTTTTCTCTTTTCCTGTTGTTATTTGTAATTTAAGAAATTAAATTAAATATAAAAAAAAGAGAAAAACATTTTCACCTTTTGTTAACTCTGAGGTCCTTGTCCTTTTTTATTTTTCTATTTTATTATTATTTAAAGATTCATAAGAAATAGGCACAAACAGAAGAGTATCTTTCTTTGTGGGTTGGAGCAATTCTTTTATAAAATTAATAATAAACAAAAAGAAAAGAAAATTATATATATATATATATATATTTGTGGGAGAAGGAAAATAAATTAGATAGAAATAATGAAAGAAAAAAAAAAATTATTATTGCATAGAATTAGCGTTTTGTTTACAGTTTCCTTTTAGTGAATATCTGCATCTGAATTTTATCTATTTATTTTAATATTTATATAATTTATACCTCTATATTATTTATTGCATTTTTTGTTGTTGTTGTTGTCTAACTTATTATCTTTATTTTGTATTATTATTATTATTATTATTATTATTTATTATTTTTTTTTTTTTTTTTTTGAGTTCTATTTTTATTTTATTTTTACTATTTATATATGTCTTTGTGTAATTTTTATTCGTTTTTTATTATATACTATTTTCCTTTCTTTTGATTATTTGCCTATCTGTCTTTTTTTTTTTTTTTTTTTTTTAATGCAAGTATTTGTGTTGCATTACTACAGAATATTCCTCTCATTCATTCTATCAGTTAGTTATTAATATATATATATATTATTTTTTTTTTTCTATTGCTAGTGTTATATTTTTTTTTTTTTTTTTCTATGAACCAATATATATATTTATTGTGTGTAATTCCTCTTATTTTATTTTATTTATTTATTTATTTTTTTTTGAGAAGAATTCACTCTTTTTCTTTTATTTTTTTTTTTTTTTTTTTTTTTTTTTGCTTTTCTTTTATTAGTGTGAAGGCAGCAAAGGGGGCTGCGACGCACTCCCAGTATCATAAAATAAAATTAAATTAAAAACGAAAAAAAAAATTAAAATTAAAGGAACGACAAAGAAAAAAAAACTATATATATATATACAAACGCACACAGAGAGAGAGAGAGAGAGAAGAAAAGATGAATTCAGAAGAAATAGGTAACAAATTACCTGGTACAATGAGAATTACTACAGATAATGATAATATTAATAATAATGATAGTAATAATAATAATAATAATAATAATAAATTAATTCCATCATCATCATCATTATTTTATTCATTAGAATATGTACAAAATCATATTTCTTCAGTTTTGTATTACTTAAAATTTCTGCGGCTTTTGGTAGCTATTATACAAAATCGTAATTCTGGAATTATTTCACTCATCCCACACACACAATTTGAAGAATTTAATTTTTTTCAAGAACGCGTAGAGTTGGGAATGAAAGAATTACATCAAACAAGAATAAATTCTTTAAAAGATAGTATGGGAGGAATTAATCATAATATTAATAATAATATTTCAAAACAGGAAATTATGCCTCATATAAGTGATGCCCTTCAGGATTGGGAAGTATGTCTCCTCATGCTAAGATGTAGTTGTAATAATAATAATAATAATAATAATAATAATAATAATAGTTACAAAAATAGTATTGGGTGTAGTGTATGTAATTCTACTAAGTCTGAACTTGTAGTACGACGGATGAATGGAGTTATTAAACATTTAGAAACAGCTTTGATGTTTCTGCGTAGCAGTGAAAATAATAATAATAATAATAATAACAGTAAATCAACGATAGTAGGAGAAGAGCCTTTTGCATTGCGTATTCCTGAAGAAGATGTTGATAACAGTAATTTGAGTTTAATTCAAGTTATCAATAACAATAATGATAATGATATAAATTGTTGTCAACGTTTTAAAAAATTTATTTATATATTATATGTATGTATGAGTATTGAACCTGGGCCCCTTATTCCTAATGGTTTATTTATTTTTATGAAAATTTTTTTTATTTTGCTTTTTATTTTTAATATAGCTCTGGTCATTATGGATTTTATGGTACTGCAAGAAGAAGCATCTAATTCTTATTCAAATAATAATACTTATAATTGTCGTGGTTTGGGTGTTTTTAGGGTGTTTACACCAGGTCAATGGTTAGTACGACTTTTTCTAGATATGATACTAATATTTTTAAATATAATTGTAGGGGTTTATATTGTAAAGGAGATGAGACGAAAAAAATTAAATCATTCTAATACATTGAACTTAAATGAGCCTATTACAGATGAATCTATAGATAGAGAAAATATTAAAAATGTTAGGAAGAGGGATTGTACAGAAATGATGAAACTTCCTTCACTTGTAAAAGATACCTTTAAAGATCTAAATGATGTAAATTCTATAGTTCCTAGAAATGAGCAACATTCTTGTGATAATAATAATAATTATTATTATTATTATTATAATAGTTATAATGAAGAACAAAGTCCATGGAAAGATGTAGATAGAATGTATGATTCAAAAACTTTTTCAACAACACCTGATGCTAATTCTAGTTCTCGAGAGGGTTTTCAATCTTCAATCCCTACACCTACCACTAGATGTGATGAAAGTCAAGAAATAATATTATATCATTCAAATAATAATTATAATGATTATGAAGAAAAAGAAAAGGAAGAAAATAATAATAATTATAATGACTTTAATGATGAATTGAGTTATGATGCACCTTTACTTCTTCAGGCAAAGCGTGAAATCCTTCATCTCTTAACAGATATCCCAAGTGGTGTTGCGGATAAAATTAATGATTCCTCACAATTTATACAAAACGAACGCGCCGCTAAAATTTGTCGTCATATTTCTGAAAATATTGAAGATTGTGTTTGTCCGTTAGTTATAATAGAATACAGTCACGCATCTCTCTCTACGCGTCATCGCACACGTTCTAATACTATTAATAATAATAATAATAATATTAATATTAATAATACTACAAGTAATTATCAAGTTGTTTATTGTACTTCCGCCGCCCTTGAATTACTTCACTACCGCTGGCGCACAGAAGTTGCTGGAAAAGAAATGATGAATGTATTTCACTTATATCGAAATACTAAACGTTCTAATACAATATCAACATCATCAAGTAATTCAACAACAAGTGGGAAAAAACGATCAGGAGTTGGGCGTAAAGTTACAACGTTACCAGCTTTACCACAAACACCTCAACGTACTTCACAAGGGCGATTATTTTTTGTTCCAGCTCCACCATCAAAACAACAACAACAACAACAAAGTAATAATTATCATTCAAAAGATAAAAGACAACGCGTTGAGGAAGTTATAGACCCACGATGGCTTTTTGAAAGTGGAGTAGAGGAGCCACTTACAGTATTAGCAACAGAAAAGGGTTTATATTTTGATGTTTATGCAATGGGTATTGATCAAATAATACTTCCTTCTGCTTTTTGTGATTCTGATATGCTACCAACACCACCTTCTGTAGAAAAATCTTATTTAGTATTACTTTTTTTAAGACAAGTAACAGGTGAACTTGAAGGTATTCAACGACCTGTCAGTACCACTAGTAGTAATAATAATAATAATAATAATAATAATGCCAATACTAATACTATTACTAATAGTAATAATATTGACAGTAGTAATTTTCTTTCTGGTGATGAAACTATTCCAAGAATAAATAAACCACGAACATCTATTATAGGTGATATACCTATAATTCAACAAAAACGTCCTTCAACAGCTGGAGGAGGCATTAATGCTGGTACTGGAGTTATTAGTAGTAGTAATAATAATAGTAATAATAATAATAATAGTAGTACTAGTGGTGTTGCTGGTGGTGGAAATTCTACATTACTTGGATTTTGTTCTCCTTTTGCAGAAGATGGTGAAGTTATTGATATGTTACCTCGTCCAAGTATAACAAAAGCTGCTCGAAGTACACGTACAGCACCATCAATGCATCGAAGATCAAAAAGACGTTCAACTGTAAAAGGATATTGGGCTCCCATGTCAGTTGAACGTGGGAGAGTGGTGGAGCAAGTTACGATGCAGCAATTACAGCAAAAGTTAAAAAGTCTTTCTACTGTGCGTGAGGTGGAGGTTTCTCCGCGTGTACCAGATAGTTTTCTATTTAATTTTGTTGCCCTTATGATTTTTGTTCAAAGAGTTTTAAAACGATTTAATAAAGTAAAATGTCGTATTGATGCGGAAAATATGTGTATTTTAGTTGAAATTCGTACAGATGAACCTATTCAAACACGTACTCCTTCTCCTATTCTTAATCCTAATCCTACTTTTCCTCCTCCTCTTCATATTTCAGGTGCTGCAACAACTAATTCTTTTGCAAATTTTTCTAAAACTGATGGAAATCCAATTGATAATATTGTAATTTCTTCTTCTTTACCTGATGTTGGAACAAGTGAATTTGGGAGAAATTTTGTTGGAGATAATTCAATTGGTTCATTTTTATCACCAAACCTTTTGGATTACTTGCGTGTATGTGATGCTTCTATTCACCTTACTTCAAATGGATGTACATTACGTTTTCCATATACTACACAAGAACGTCTTGCTCTTATGGGAGATGTTGGTACTTTACAAGTTTCTAGTGTTAAAGGATTATCATTATTTGGTGTAGCTGGTACTAATGCTTTAACAGAACAAGCTGTAGCACGCTCTAGTGGAGAAATGATTCATCTGCAATATGATGCCGCAGAAAAAGCCTTTTCAGAAGCCATGCGTAAGGCAAAACCATTACCAAGTAACAATAAACCAGATGAATTAAATAAAAATTTTCAATTACCATTAAAAGAAGATGCAAATCCTTTACCAGAGAATACCAATAATACTACTACTATTACTACTACTACTAATAATAATAATAATAATAATAGTAGTAATAATAATAATATGTGCTTCTTCGCAGCTCCTCTTATTCAACCCATTGATGAGGTAGCCGGCTCCTCGCTTGATAGTACTTTTGGGTTACCTTTTGTGTTAAGTGGGGGGCCCGCCAGGAGTGTCGACGCGGCTGGAAATATTGCGGCGGCGATGGCAGCGGCGGCGGCTGGAAATATTTCAGCACAGGCCTCAAAATCGGGCTCTGAGGCGACTCAAACCCCCTCCCCTGATTGGCCCTCCGCCTCCGCCGCCCCCAGAATTGATAATATATTTGGAAAATCGAGAACACGAAGTGGGAGTGATCCTATGGCGACGAGTATCTCATGTCATAGCCCACTCGGGGGGAATGTGACGAGTTATGCGAAGCGGTTTTTGCATGTCTTTTTATACATGAAAGAGGAACGCCGAGATGTTGTACAGTATTTATGGAGTAGAGGACATTCTGCTACGGTTGTGGTGGAACCGGCAGTAATGAAACGTTATTTACTTGTTGGAATGCATGTTTTTGATGTTGTATTTATAGAATGGACTGAAAAATTAGTGAGTAAAGATATTAGAGAACTTATTACAGCAGATGCGGGAAAACAAACTACAATTTTATATTTATTAAATGAAAATGCATATACTCTTCCTTTACCTCCAGGAACACCTGATGAAGCTGTTTTACGTATGCGAGATATTGCAGAAATTTTTACAGATCCTAGTATAGGACATAATGTAAGTCTTTATATTCGTCAACGTCGATTAAGACATGAAATGGTACAAATTCGTTGGATAAAAAGTTATCAAATTGTTCGTAGAATAGCTGGAGGTTCATTTGGTGAAGTTTTTGAAGTTTACCTTTATGTATCACGTGGCCGTTTAGCTATGAAAAGAGTTTTTATAAATAGTGTTAGTAATCGTGCTCTTGAACAACTTAATCGTGAAGTTTTAATTATGAGTCAACTTGATAATCCAAATATTGTAGGATTTTCTCATTCTTCTATAGAAGAAAATTCTTATTGTATTTTTATGGAATTATGTGATTATACCCTTAGTGAAAGATTAAATATTAGTGGTACAATGACTCATAATAATAATAATAATAATAAACAAAAACGACAATTAGCAAATCAACAATCACCTTTACCTCGTTTATCTGCTGGACCTCCATTTTCAATTAGTTCTGGTTCTAGTAGTAATGGTAGTACTCCTAATACTCCAAGTTTAAATTCAGAAGGAATACCTAAAACTCCTGAAACTCTTACTGCAAGAGATGTAGTACTTATTCTTCATGATATTGCAAGTGCTATAGCATATCTTCATTCTCAGGGTATTGTACATCGTGATATTAAACCAAGTAATATACTTTTTTCTGGTGGTGTAGCTAAAATTGCAGATTTTGGAACTGCTGCAGAAGAACGTAAAACGAAACCACTTACTAATATGAAAGGAACTTTAGCTTATATGTCTCCTGAAGTTTTACTTGGTGAACCATATGGGAAACCATGTGATATGTGGTCTTTTGGTTGTTTAGTAGCCGACATGATTGGATTACGTCTTGGTCACCTGCAAGGATTACACTTTCCTGGATTAGTAGAATTATATAAATCCATCCCACTAACACGTAGTCTCCCTATAACCGTCGCCAATTATAAAGGAGGTAAATTACAACACCACTTCGGTGAAAGTACAGCCCGGCAAATTTTAGATGCAATGAAAAATGCCTTACATGAGGCCCATAGTGAGCGGCGGGAGCCAGCGGCTATGAATCGTAAACGTCTTGCTTCACTCTCTCATCGTGATAGATCCACCTCCACCACCCACTACGAAGAAGCAGAGGAGGCGCGGTGGTTTCAGAGTAGCACCAGCTGTAACTCCTCCCGTGCTGTGGCGTATATTAGCACGAATAGTACAACTTTCTTGGGTTCAGAAAGAGCAGAGCTGCCGGAGTCGCTGGTGGAGTTGCTCGAGGGATTATTTCACCGGGACCCGCAGAGGCGGATGACGGCGCGGGAGGTGTTGGACCACCCCGTGACGTATGACGTGGGGTGGATGGAGATGGTGCTGCGGGCGGTGGAGGAGATATGCCCCTTGGAGCCGGAGGAGGGCGAGGGGTCCCCAGTGGGGGGCGGGGGCGGGGACATGCCCACCACAGGGCAGGAGGAGGACTTGGATTTATCTATTAACTCAGAGTGAGAGAGAGATGTATTCTCTGTGTATTTGTGGGTAATTTTGATTTTTGTTGTTGTTGTTAGTGGTTATTATTATGGATATTATTTTAGTTATATATACTCATTTACTTATTTATTTATTTATATGTAAAAGAAATGTATATATTTTTATTTATATATATTTCGGTTTCTGAATTGTTTTTTCTGTCTTTTCTCTTTTACTTTTCTCCTAATGGTTTATTACTGTTATTGAGATTCCTTTTTTTTTTTTTTTTTTTTATATACTTCTTTTCTCTATCTTTGAGACTAATATATGTTTATATCTATGTGAAGTTCTTTTTTATATTATAATTTACTGTTTTTTTATTTTTCCAGGTATCGCTCCTGTTATGAATGTAAAAAAAGGGGAAAAAAAAAAAAAAAATGTTATTTCTCGTTTTTTTTTTTTTTTTTTTTTCTCTCTTTTCATTTTAGGGTTTATGGAGACGTGAATATTAACTGTATCCCATTGTTATTATTTGCAGATTTTAGTGGAGCATCTAGTTCCCAATTTTCATTTTTTTTTTTTTTTTTTTCGGCTTTTATTGTTATTCCTTCTCTTTATTGCTTTGCCACGTCTTTCGTATTGAAAATAAAAAATTATAATACTAAACAGACACACCCCCAAAAGTATATAATTATGTTTTTTTTTTTTTTTTTCGTTCGTTTAATTTATGTATTACCCCCAGTCTCCTTTTTTTTTTTTTTTTTAATAAATATATATATTAAAATATGTATTTAAAGAAAAATAAGTTAAGAGAAGTAGATGAGCAATTAATAATATTATTTATATTTATTAATTTTTCACCCTTGTTTATTTTCTTCACCCTATATTTATAATAATAAGTTTTTTTTCTTTCTGTTAGTTATTATTTTGATTAATTCGAATTTGTTTTTTTTTTTTTTTTTTTCTATTTTGAATAGTGAGTGATTAGACTTTTGGTATATGGGAAAGGAGAGGAGGTGTGAAAGGAGCCATTTAAATTTATAAATGTCCCTCTTTATATTTTTAGTTTATTATATATATATATATATATATATATATATATTAAAATAAGAACGTAAGTAAGTAAAAAAAAAAAAAGAGGGAGGGGGGGGGGGGGTTTAAGAAGAAAATATTTTGTCTGTTTTGTTTTTTTATATTCTCTCATTTTTTTTTTTTTTCCCCCGGCTATTATTATTATTATTATTATTGTATGGCGAATTTATTTCCTTCTCTCTTTTTTCTATACTTATAAAAGAAAAATTGTTCCGTTTTTTTTTTTTTTTTTTTTTCCCCCTTTTTTTTTTTTTTTTTTGGAAAAGTGCAAATAACACTCGTTATAAAGAAAATATATATAATTTTTTCGTTTATTATTAATTATTGCACATGCGAAATATATATGTTTCTATGTGTATATGTGTCTGTATTGACGCATACGTTTATTTTTCATTTTTTTTTTTTTCTTTTCTTTTGAGTTTCGTTCACTTTTATTACTCATTTTTATATTTATCATCTTTTACTATGTCGTTCACACTGAATTATCATTTCATTGTTCTAGTTCTTTTTTTTTTTTTTTTTTTTTTTGAACTTGATAAAAAAAAATTTTCTGGTTTGAAGAATCTAATATTTATACATAAATATATATTTGTATTTATTCATCTTTAAATGTCTCCTTTATTTATTTCTTTTTTCTTTTTCTAAGGAAAGTTGAGGTAAGATATATATATATATATATATAGAAAATAAAATATATTTATTTTTTTCTCTTATTTAGATCAGAAAGAAAAAAAAAAAGAAAAAAACACTAGAGAGAGAAAGGAAAATAAATAAACAAATAAAATAAAAATATTAATTATTTTACAAATGCCTGAGTGTTGGTTAATGGCTCCTGAATTAACAGAGCCGGAGGCGCCTAACAAATGTGATCCAAACATTCCAGTAAGTCTTGCATCCCTTGCTTCTATTGGTGTTTTCTGCTGTCATTTTAATACTAATATTAATAATAATAATAATAATAATAATTCTATTGACTTAAATGATCACCCCGCCTTAATTGACCACCTCAAACATCAGTTACACTATGAAGGACATGATATTGTAAATATAGCCCCCACTAATAATGATAATAATAATAATGCAAAGCAGTTAGCTAAATTCTTTGAGGAACACTTACATGAAGATGATGAGGCCCGCTTTCTTCTTGCTGGCGCTGGTTATTTTGATATTCGTGACAGAAATAATAATTGGCTACGCGTACTTGTCTCACCAGGAGATATTTTAATACTCCCTGCTGGTATTTATCATCGATTTACTTTAGAATTAAATAAACAAAAAGTATTAGCGTTACGTTTATTTCAGGCTGCCCCGCGATGGATCGCCCACCCACGCCCGAGTGAATTAAATCCATCGCGTTTGAATTATTTAAATAAAATATTTGGGCCTGCTTTTACAATTCTAGGTGAGGCCCGCACCAGTGTTGGGAGTTATGATAATAATAATAATAATAATAATAATAATAATATACTGGTGCGGGATGCATTATTGCTGGATCAGGTATTGGATGCTATATTAGAAGAAAACAAAGAAAAAGAAATTAAAAAAGAAAAAAAATTATTATTGTTATTATTTATAGTTCTATACTTTACTGGGGAGGCACTTTCAGAAACAGAGGGAAAGTCATGGAGTGCCGAGTGTGTTGCAGCAGAGTCTACTGTAAAAGAAGCTTTTCAACAATTACAAATAAAAGTAAAAAATAGTAATAATAGTAATAAAGAAATTATATTTGTGCAATGTGATGTGGCAAAGAGTCGATTTGATAATAATGTGAATCATCCAAGTGGGAGTGATTCTGTATTGTTGCCAAAACATTTACCAACATTAATGTTATTTAAAGTAAAGTCCTCTGTAAATTCAATAGAAGAAAGTAATAATAATAATGAAAGTAATTGGAAAAGTCATCTTGATATTGTGGTACGAACAGAGAATCCTACAGTGGATGCACTAACGCAGTGGTGACAATAAAAAAGAAAAAAAGTTATTATTATTATTATTATTATTATTATTATTATATTTGAAAAATAAAAATAAAAAGACTAGTGCTTGGTAACATGCATAAACATAATTGTTCAATTTTATATGAAAAATATATCTTCCAAAAGAACCCAATAACCACACAAGAAAAAAAGGGTTTGAGCGTAACAGGAAAGATATTCTTCTTTTCATTTATTTGGTTTTTTTTTTCTTTTTGGTGGTTTTTTTTTTTTTTTTTTTGTATTTTTTGCTATTCCTCCCTTTAAAAAATTAAGATTATAGGAAATAATTTAATACAAAAGGGGGGAAAAATAAATAAATAATATTTTGTGTCATCTAAATAAAATATATTATTTATTGCGAATTATTATTTCCCCTTATTCCTCTCTTTCATGACTATTTTTATTTACACTCAAATATCTCTATGAAATGTATTTATTTCAAAATTTTATTTCTATTAAAATATCTATTTTCATTAATTTATCTAAATAATCCGTATTTTTGTTATTTTTTAAACAATATTTTCCCTTTTTTTTTATTTCTTTTGTTATTGTTCAACTTATAATAGGACTCTGGTACAGAGAGAAAGAGGAATAAACAAAAACAAAATTATATAATAATAGTCAAAAAAAAAAAAAGAGAAAAACATTCATAAAGAAAGAGAAATAAATTAATTAGTCTAAATGCAGAAGCCATCACACAAAGCATCACCACAAGAAATGCCAATACCTTTAGTATCATCATCATCATCTAATAAGCTTTTTAATAATGGCGAATATAACCAAAATAATAATAATAATAATTCTACACTTTTATCAAATGAGTTTGTTGGTAATGATAGTATAACTTCGCGTCATGCAGAGTTTTTAAAATATTCAAATCGTAAATTATTAGATGATAATAAAAGTGAATATACTTCTATTTCCACCCGCTCCTCACGTATTAATTGGCGAAAGTCCCAACAGCAAATAGAACAAGAAAAGAAAGCCATGCAGGAGTGGTCCAAGTCAAGACCAAATACATTTCATAGAGATGATAAAGTATTATTTCAATCAAAAATAGAAAAAAGAAAAGAAAAAGAAAAATTAGGGCGAGGTGCTGATACAATAAGTGAGTCGGCAACTTCTGTGGGAACTGCTACAACACGAGCTGCCTATAATAATAATAATAATAATAATAATACTAATACTGCTTCTCCTCTCACAAAGCTGCAACTAGAAAGACATGTGAAACGTAATGGTGTCGCCTCATGTGATCCATTAGTTGTTTCACAGGTTAATAATAATAATAATAATTATAATAATACAAATATCGATGATGATATGGAGGCATGGGAATTGGAATTTATTTCAAGAGAAAAACAAAAGATTCTGGACGCCATTGCTGCCTCAAAAGTTAAAGAAAATAATAATAATAATAATAATAATGCAACTCCTCCTGTAGAACGTTTAACGCATAAAGAAAAAGCAATAGATAGTCCTTCACATCAGCAGAAAAATAATATTATATCTCCAGTAATTAAAGAAGAAAAAAAAGAAATCACACAAGATCAAATTATAAATTCTGAAAATAATGTAGATAAAGAGGAAGAGGAAGAAGAAATTATAGCACGTTTCTATGCTGAGCAAAACAAACTTCTTCAACGCAAACAAAATGATAATGATAGTTCTAAAACTCCAATAAACTTAGCTTTAACTCTTAATATTAATGAACAAACACCACCATCTACAACTCTAGACAATTCAAAGCAATCTCTCAATAAAAGTAAACCGGATAAACTTCAAAACAACTTAGTATATAAAACTCCAACAACTACAAGGGTTGAATTATCCCCAGCAAATTCCAAAACATTACCCAAACTTAGCCCTACCTCCGGTTTTAATACATTCGAAGAATTTCGTAAATTTATTATTACAAAGAAAGGTAAAAATGATAATAGTACACAAATAATACCAAATAAAGAAGATTTAGAAAAAGAAAAAATCACCAATCACGTAGATAAAAATGATTTAAACCCAGAAACAACAAAAATCGTCGATAACAAAGAAGAAAATATAACTGGACTTAGTCCTCAAAAAGAGACAGTTGTTATTATTGAAATGGAGGAAGCTCATCGTCATACACTGAT